>VZTV01046134.1:4284-15039 GCA_013400875.1 Anhinga rufa | reverse complement strand
AGTAGCAGTAGACAAAACATTTTTTCCTTTTCCAGACCTAACTGAATTGCCTGTTGCTTGCAGCTATGCTCTGAATTCATTGTACCTGCTACTTCACAGATTGGTTTTACAGGGAACCTCCATATCTTGCTTCAGCAAACCATAAATCCATCATTTTGCCATTTGAGGCCTTACTTGCCAATAAGCACTAGTGGCCTTCTGCCTGATAAAGCCAGAGGGAAAATCACTTAGCTTTTTACAAGCTGTGGAGAGTTAACTCAGTATGTCAAGTGAGATGCTTGTTTCTGACTGGTATCTCTATGATTGCTCCTCCACGGCCAGCTTACCATGTTTCCTACACATCTCACTCTTTAGAATACATAGATATCTAAATACCTCATCATGTTTTTCTTTCTCTTGGCTTTGTATTTCTTGCTTCTTAATTATTACAAATCCCCTTCCTTCCTTTTGCTCAGATTTAGTTGAAATCTGTGCTTTGTTCAAGTGAACAGTCTCTCTGATATTCCTCCTATCTACTGGAAACTAATCTCCCGACTCCACTGGCTAAAGCAAAACTTAGCTCGGATAGCCAATACACTGCTCTCTCTGCCTCTTTAGGGATGGAAATAAAATGTAAAACGTGTCAGATGAGAAAGGAGGCAACTATTCCCCTCTAGTGATCATGACAGTGTGTGGCTTGAAAGTCACTGGACAGTGGCTTTAGTGAATCCTGCATGGTGCCAGATATGAAAAGAGATAATGATAAGAACGACTCTAACTGAATATAATTGAAAAAGCAGAATCACTCATCTGTGAAATAGTAGCTTCAAATAGGATGCAGATATTATGTGCCTGCCTTCAAGACTGGCTATATTTCTAAGCAATATATGTTGTTTGTAAGTCAGATGGTAGAGGGTTTAACTGCAGGAAATTTTTTTATTTGCTCTATAGTGATGTCGGATCTACCCAGTCCCTTCTACAGCAGGGATCTCTGTGCTGTGGTGGACAGAATTACAAGCCAGACAAGTAATGTGGGATATGCTATCTGCAGTTAAAGTGGCCAGTGAAGTCAAAAAGCTATTTATGGTAGCTTACCCTGGAAATTTTCAACATATGAAAGAGGTTGTTTCATCTGAACATCTCAAGCACTCTTGCAAAATCAGGAAAAAACAGAAACATTTATTCTACATAGAGAATCCTTAAGACCCATTGAGTTCATTTTCTTCCTGTGGCACATAGCCACGTGCAAAAAATATTGTGGCTTCAGCCAACATTTCTGAGAAGGGGGGAGTTGAGGANAGGACAGCAGACTTTTGGGCTCGCTGTTATCTGAGCTTTCACCATCCAGCCAGCATTGGATCCAATCCAACTGGAACCCAGTACAAGCATGAGTTAGATTGGTGGGCGTAGTGCCCATATGTCCTGCGTGAACTCTGAAATGTTTGACAGAGACACATATTCTTTATCTGATGGCAGAAGAAGGCCTTGCAGTGAACAGAGTGGCTGCCAGTTATTTGAATCTAGAATTGAAGGCTCAGGTAAATGGAACATTAAACAGAAGCCCCAAACCAGTGTTGTAGTGATAGATCTGAACATAGTGACTCACTTGTGTTTCCTTTGTATTTGAGCTCTCTTGCTAGCAGGTGGATGCTTTCCCTAAAAGATTCTGTGAATCTGGACAATTCTAAATTTTGGATATAGATAAAACAAACTCTCATGCTGTTTCTGTCCACAATTGAGAATCTGTGCATGGGAACACATCAAAGTGAATGGGATAACCTTGAGTAACAGAAGTAGAGATGCATGCTGCAGGGACATGTGTATACCTGTATAAGATATGTAAGTTAAAGCTAGCTAGGACAGGTGAGTTTCATCAGCTGTAATCAAAAAGGCAAAACAATACTTAATATCTGACAAAGCTAATAGAATTTGAGGATATGTACAAAAACAATTGCGGAGCAAGTCTGAATAATGATCAGTACAGGTTAAAGTCACAGATTTTTGGAAGACATAATTTTATGAAAAAAAAAACATTTGAGAGATGGTCTACATCTCTGAAAAAGACATTCTGGTTGCCTATAATACTTCTATTAATGCTGATTTCTGTTTGTACTGTAGCATGACCTAGCTGGTGAGGAAGTCGCCACTTCAAGCTGTGCTTTAGTGAGATGAGATAAAAGTCCATTTTAACTGCAGATCATTAGTGATTCTTTGAGAATATGCTTGAAAGATGCACAGGTTGGCCAAAATGGTTAACACTTATTAATTATTAATATTTATTGATATGAATTCTCTCCAAACAAGTTGATTTCTGAATGCATCACATTATACATTTGGCAGGAATGAGTTGCCAGTTTCCTGCCAGACATACAACTATGGATAGATGTTAGAGATTTCTATGAGAAAAGACACAATAATTTGCACGGAGGGAGTTCTACTGAAATGTATACTGATAACATTTCTTAATGTTTTTGTTGGAAAAGTTTCAACCAAGGTCAAATGTGTTTACTTCCAATCTTATTAGATGGATTTTGCTGTCTTAATCTTGCAAGGGATTTTGATGACCTTTAAGCATGTTATTTCCTTGTCTATGAATGTTCTTCCTGACCATTTACTAACTCTGAAGCAGGGGAGTATGAGTTCTGGGAATTTGTAGACAGACTTTTGTAGCATTTGAATTTTCACTTCTTTATCCATGAGTATTTGTTGCTTTTTCTCAGCTTTTTGATCTGTTAGTGGGAATGAAAATTCTACATGACACAAACTGCGATATTTGAAGGTTATAAGAGACTTATTTATGGGAATTGACAAATGAGCAATTTCCAGAACAATTTGATTTGTATCAGAATGATGAAGAACTGTAGGTATTAACATCTGGGAGGAAAAAGCTCATTAGAAAATTTAAAGGATTATTGTTGAGCATGAGGATCAAGGAGAACATCATATTTTTAAAGTTTCTCTGGTCTAAGTGGGCCCTGAGTAACAACACCGCCTCCTGCTCTCCACTGGCTGCCTGATTCCATAGATCTGTAGGACCGGAGGAACCTTGCGAGGTTACCTGGTTCCTCCTTTTGCCAAGAGCAGGATCAGTGTCATGGATAGTTATTCAATTTGTGCCTTGCTAGCTCCCATGAGAAAGATCCCAAATGAGCTGGCATCTTCTGCTGCTTACCCGTTCTTTTAGCTATGAAGTAGAAATAAACTCCATCTCTTTTGTTGTCACCAGTTAATCACCTGATTAATTTTTATTCTGTTTTCAGTAAAGATGGGAAACAATTGATCTACCTTAATTTGATTACTTTGTTTATGAAAGTGATGGAATTGAGAGAATCTTTACCAAGAACCTCATCGCATGTAATTAACCCAAATACTGAGTACTTGGGTCTCTTAAAAAGTGTAGGGCTAAATTGCAGTGGTTGCCAGGGTTACAGTGATTGCTATGATTTATGAAACAATCTCTTAGAATGACATCTGTATCTGTATGAAAACAGAGACCACATGTAATTCATTAAGCTCCTCTTGATTCCTCTGACATTTTTTGCTTTAAAATTAGGTATGCTAGTGTATAATTTAAAAATGTGTAATCGGTGTGATGCATAAAAAATGAAATCAGCAGCTTTTACAATGGTATATGTAGCAAGCTGGAGTACCTTTACTAACACTGTTCTGCATGGAGGCTCCCTCAACTGAATTGGTTGTTCTTTAGATACATAGTGACTAAACCTCACCATGCTCATGGAAACGCCTCTTCTTTCTCTCTGGCTTCATCTTGCTGCTTCACATTTGCAGTCCAATACATCCTACCTCATGAGCTCGTTAGTTCTTTAAGTTAAAAAGAACGAGCATGTGCCTCTTCTCATCATAATTTAAGGCCTATACAGGTCTCTGTCCCTTGGCTAAGGCATCACCATTGCATTGCATCAGTAAATGTTGATCTCTGAACATCCTTTTCAAAGGTGGATTTTCTAAAATAGTCTTTTTAGGCAGCTCTGTGTTAAAACTTTTGCCATGAAGGATTTTCTATTTATAAGTCTTACGTAGATAGTCCTTTAAAAGCTTTAATTGCAATGTTCTTTCTATAATACATCACAGCAAAAAAAAATGCTGTCACATGTTAGTGTCTGGCTGAAGCTGATGAATATTTGAGCTGCTGTGGCCCTGGTGGCACTTTCTGATGATGGTGAGCTGGCTCAAAACTAACCCAGCAGAAAAAAGCAGTTAATTTTTGCCTGATTCTACTCATTGATCCAGGACAATCCCCCTCTGTGGTTGCTGGTGCCATGTAAAGGAGGGGCTAGAAACATGCCTGGGGACAGAGTAAGAGGAGTGGGACTCCGGCAATCTGGGCTGAGATTGGCTTGAGCTGCTGTGAAACTGCACCAATGGCTTTTCAAGTTCTTTTCAAGTTCACTTGGTAGTTTCAGTCTTGAGATCTTTAGCAATAAAATGATGGCTTAGGAGCTCTTTCCTTCTATCAGCCTGCAATTTCTGAGATAATATCTCTTGATCAAAGATAGTTTTAAAAGGTCTTTAGTATTATACCACTTGTCTCGAGCTGAAGTCCCAGGCATATTTTGACAGTTTGCCTACTCACTTGTATTTGAAATCATGATTACATTTGGAGAACTCAGGCATATTCACAGAATTTGCCTGCAGAAAACATCTCCAAGTTTAAAATAGAAATCATATTCCTTTAACAATGAATTCTATAATTTCTGTACCTTTTAGTGTCCTTGTCTGCAAGAGCAAATCCACTGCCTACCTCCTGCTCAGACTCATTTTATGCTTGGAGGAAAAGATTTAGCCTTTTAAAATGCTACAACTTTCTGGTGTTGCAACAAGGTTTCTTTCTTGGCTCCTTCCTTGTAAGCATATCCATTAATTTGTAATGTCATTTATTAATATAAATAAGGTATTACTATCCACAACAACAGATCCCCTAATTTTCATTTATCAAATGGAAACAATTTTACAGCTGTCAAAAAATAGCCATAGTGATTGTTTTCAGAGAAGGAAATGTGCGGTCTTCCTGCATTTGTGCTTTGCTAGTCCCATGTCCCTTGAGCTCATGGACTTGGGCAAATGAAGCTGACCGCAAATATATTCTTTGCATGGACTGCTTACACTCACCTTTCCAAGCAGACACCCTCCAGTGCACAAGACATTTCAAAATCAGAGTACCTGCTACCATTTCCATGGGGTTTTTGAATGTTTCTTTGTTTCTGACCATCATGTGCTCACTCCTAGTCATTCATCAGATCAATGCATTAGAGCTTCTTCTGCTATCAGTTCTGACAGACATAGACATCATCCCTTGCCATTTCTGAGGCGACTTCAGCAATGTGGGCAGTGAGGCTATGCCCTTTTTCTCATACTGCCCGGCATTTCTACATTAGGTTCAGTACCTTCAAAGTTTTGACTAGGCAAGAGTGAAACTTCAGTCTTCCCATCATACCAGCGCAATGCTTCCTTACAGCTTCCAACCCCTGGGAGTCATTGTGTAAATCCTGCAAATCCCATATATCTCATGGTGGTCATGCAGGAGTATTGTGTGTTTCTTCTGTGCTTTGATCTAAGGTCTCCAAGAAAAATTGTGGAAGTGTTTTTGAGCAACTGTGATCTTTCCAATCTAAATATCTGCTATAGTTTATTTGAAACTATTCACATATTATTTCCCTTCTGTGTCTCACATCTGCCTTAGGGTCCTACAGGGCTTGTGTCAGCCTTGATTGATGGAGAGGTATGAGGGCGAAATGTAAAAAGGGTGGACATCTGGCAAGTAAAAATGAACTGTCACACAATCCATTTTACTGGGGTCAGCTCTGTTGTGGTATCCCAGGGAGGGATATCTTTCCTGTTGTTGGCAGGGTGGTTGGACTGAGGGATGAAAGCCTGGGACCAGCTGTTGGCCTTGCACTGTGTGCCTACAATTGCTCTTGACTTGCATCGTTGTCCAAGTAGAGAGAAATGTGGGAAGCAAAATAAGATCCCAAATAGAGAATTATATATAAAATGTGTGTGTTTGTGTGTGTGTGTGTGTGTATGCCCATGTACAAAAATAAATATTTTCCTAAAAGGTTTAAACACTTAATGATGCACTTGTTGTAGAAGGATTTTTATTGCTATTTGAAGATGTTTATATCAACTTAATGCAAATGTATTAAAATCTTTTAGGCAACAAAAAGCTCGGTGCAAAGGGCTGATCCTTTGAGATCAGTGTCAAAGGAACATCAAGAAAAGAAACCATCCAACTGCTCCCTTGGCAGAAGCACACCACCAACTGGCAGGAGAACACCTCACCAAAGAAGACTGACACCTTTTGAACCAGAAAAAGTAAGGCAGTAGCAAGGTCTATTTAGACTGCCTTTATTTTCTTTTTACAGTATTGTTCAGAAGCTGGACTGGGATCATGATCCCCACATAGCTGCTCCTTGGTCTTCTTTACCTGGTATTGCAGTGTTTTTGCTATAAATTATCTTAGAGACCATTCGTACCTTGAGCTATTTGGGCATCTGCAGGCCAGAACATGGGAGAATGATTTGAAACTTGCTCCCCCTGCCCTCAGAAAAAGTTCAGAGGTGGTCATATGCACCAAGAATTGGGGCATCCCATGGGCCAGTGGCTTCCTGAGGGCCAGGGGCTGGGAGCACTGGGGGCTCCCCAGGAGGTCCAGCAGGGCAGGGCCCATCCCACTGCCCCAGCCAGGGAGAAGGGCAGGCTGGGGACAGGAGTCGGGGTCAGGCTGGAATCCCAATCATCAAAGCCCATAGTGATGAGGCAGGTCTGGGGTTACACCAGGAAGTCAGTCCGTGGGTCAGGGCTGGGATTTGGATCAACGAGGTACATGCTCACAGGCACGGCTGCGATGTGACCCAACAAGGATCAAGTGCAAGAGTCACAGCTGAAATGCAGCTCCCAAGAAAATGGGGGGGGGGGGGCCTGTCTCAGGCTTCTTCCAGTTCTTTCACCCACACCTCTTTCTTCACAACGGTCTGAACCATGATTAGGCACTTGCACCATTATCAGTGAGCTGGCAGTGCGCAGAGGCAGCTCAACTCCTAGGAAGGGGAAGTGCATTCCAGCCATGTCACTGATAGTTCCCATGTTATAGTAAAGCATGACTGTATGTCAGGGCCTCTCCATTTTGCTTCAGGTTGCACATCAATCCTCTCCTACCAGGAGGAGAACAGATGATAGGAAATCACCTGGAGCTATCTCACATCTGAGTGGTTTTAAGGAGTCTAACTCATCTTCTTATGTAAAAGGTAAGATTTGTGGGAACTTTCTGCCTGCTTAGAGTGGTCTGCAATTGACTTGGAGACACTGGTCCTCAGCTCTTGGCTCACAGGCAATATGTTGTCACTAAAACTCTCCCATGATTCTTAGAAGAATTATAAAATTTATATTTTACAAGAGAGGGAGAACAGATTGTGCTGTTGCCTGCAATTTACTCATTGTGTTTGCTGTCCTGGAAACCCAGAAGGTGGAGAACGGATGTGGTTCTGCACTTCTCTTTGGTCCAGGACAAAGAACCTTAGAGAGGATGGGCAAGCTGTTAGCAAACATTATCAGTATAAGAAGCAAGGTACAAGAATCTGAGAGCTAGCATCTTTAAAAAACCTTCCAAGATAGGTATGGAAACGTGATTCAGCAATTTTCATATGCTTTCAGTGACCCCTTTTACTTTGCTTTTTCTAACAGGCAGGTCTTTGCCCATTTCAGATAGCTCAGAAGACATGCCCCTCTCACGTAACCACAGCATCAACACTTGCAGCTTTGCACTCTGCAGTAACAATGAAGAAACAGAGGTATTTCACCATGTAACTCTACAAAATATCTCAGTGAATCTGTGATCTTAGTTTTCATATACAGCATGCTAACTCCCATTTAGCTGGGATGAATACCTTCCTGGCTTTATTTTCTTGCCTCTACTCATGGTAAGTACACTCTTTAAAACAATATTGCAATGGCTTACAAATAGTGTAGTTAGATTTCTTTATCAAGATACTCCTGCACAGCTGTTGGACATTACTAGATTTATGTTGCTAGTTAACATTTTAATTTTGGCTCAGGAAGAAGAGACTCTCAGTCTTAAAAAGACAGAAAAATTGCTAAAACCTCAGAATAAAGTGGCTTTTGTGACCACACACAGGAGAAGTAACATAACTACCTACGACAACAAAGTACCTATAGACAGTTCTCCTGCTTTTCCGGATACTGAAGCAAAGGTTTGAGCAACCTATGGTTCTGGCTCTTACATGATCAGCAACTGTGTCCTTTCCATTTGTGAAGTGAAATAAAATACATCAAGAAAAAGAAAATCTTCCATTTCCTGTACTATGCAGCAGACACAGAGCTTTAGGGGTGGATCTGGCAACTTCAAGCACTGTGTTTACAGCTTTTTATTGGAGCATATCGTTGCCCCGTGGGGAGCAGTACTCCGTTCTTTGGATCCCACAATTCAAAATACATCATATCTTCAAGTTGTAATTAACATTAGTTAGTAACTGGTTTGGACGTTATGTGCCAGATGTCAATTAACTTAAGGCTCCTTTATGCTGCCAGACAGTGCAAAGAGCACTCATTGTAACCGTAAATCAGATGTGTAACATCCTGAATAGCCCTTAGTTACATAGTTAGCATTACCTACAGCTAAGAAACATGTAATTTGTTTCAGAAGAGTGGATCTAGCCAATAGAGGCACCTTTCTTTGCAAATCAGTAACCCAATATTCGGAGATAGTTCTGTTCTTTGTTCTTGTGTTTATCCTCCCCATTTCCTATAGTGTAGTTTTGCCAGAATGCACTCTTGTCCCCTCATTTCTTGGACTTTCTTGATGCTATCTTTTGCTTTGCAACCTGAAGTTAATTGGAGTTGATGTGCAACATTTCTAGTTATGACTAAAAGATAAAAATTCATTACAAATGCAAGGCAATACCAGAAAGGACAGCTCTACTCTGTGTGTGTGAAAGTAAATATGGTTTTTGCACAGTTGATTAAAATTAATGAAAAAATTAAGAAAAACATTTCAGTTTATATCACACTAACTGTAATGTTTTCATAATATAGCCTCCAAAATCAATATTACGTAGAAGATCGCTGTTACATCAAGAAAGAAGAAAAAGTGAGGAAGAGGTACAGAAAAAAATAGAGTATCGTGATGGAAAGGTGAGATAAAATAGGATGCAAAATGACTTGAAGAGATCACTAATAGGACTGCAGTATAGATGGGAATCACTGCTTCAAGTAGCCAGAGACAAATATGTCTCCAGTTAAGTGTCTGGTCCTTAAAGAAGAGCTGAAAAGTAAAGTTCACACCATGAATGGTAGGAAATACATATAGCTGATGGGCTGGAAATCAAGTAACCATGTTATTTTCTTATTTCCTACAAGGATTTCCTCTATGACTTTCACCAAGTCCTTTTTGTTTCAGCTACTTCATTTGTGGGCTGGGAGGAATGACATGCTTACCATTAGAAATGAAAATGTGCTAGTGGTATTTTGTAGTGCAAGATTATAGGCTATGCTTTTCCTTCCTTGGAAGTGAATCTAATGGCAGTGAGCTGTGCCAGCTGGATACCACTTGTGGGAGAAGTCTTTCGTTATACAGAGCTGGCTATACTTGGAGCAGCATCAGCAGAGCTGTGCTCAGTGCAGCCAGTCCAGTTTGCTCAAGCCACCTGTCAAAATCCCCGGTTGTATCTTGAGATTGTTTCCAGCTACCCCTTGTCCTGAGGCCCAAGCTGCTGGTTTTGCCCCTTTTCCAGAAATCACTGTCTTCCGGGAGGGGGTGAACAGGCAATTCATGCTCGCTTCCCATGGTGTACCTGCACTCCTTGCCACCAAACTGGATAATTCATTCCTGAGTGACCATATCACCTTTCCTGCACAGCACCTCAGGAATGATCTTGAAAGGCTGATTCTGTAAATGAGTCTATGCATTGGAAATTTGGTGCATTGCTGTTGGGAAAGGTTGTCAGCAAGGTGACCAAGTGAGGTGGTGCTAGTTTCACTGCTGATAGACAAGCACTCTTTCCAACGCTGTCGCTGTTCATCTGGGCCAGATCTGAACTCAGTCGCAGATGCCTCTTCAATTACACTACTGTTAAAACATTCCCTTGATATTGACTGAGAGTAATCTATGCAGTTGTCAATTCTGGGTAAGGTTTTTGGCTAGATAAAGTTAAGACAGTAATTCAGTTTCTGTGTCTGTTCAGTTCTGGGCTTCTCTTCTCACGCTGCCAATGCAGGCGTTGATTAATGATACCTTCCAGCGAGCAGTCTTGGAAATGGCTTTTGCAATATAACAGTTGTTCAGGGAGTACTGGTTTCAGATGCCAATTCTTTTATAGCTAATGCTGAGATGGGCTCTGTGAAAGCTTCTACCAATCACAGTTCCCTCTTGTAGAAGTAGAAAATACAATATCTGATGTTTTGATCTTCAAAAGAAAAATAATTGTGAAAAAAGTTTACTCTGACACTTTTACCAGTGGATTTTTCATAAAATTGAGTGATGGTCTGGACTTTCTTGTGCAATTAGAGAGAGGTCAAAATGGGAAGTGATGCCTTTAGAAATATATTAACTCTCATTTAAACTATGTGGAGCTTCTTGTAGCAATGCCTTTTGTCATAAGTATGTGCAAGAACATCCTTCCATTACTAACTAGTAATTTTTCAATGAAAACTTTTTCTAAAAAACTAAAATCTCGCCCTCAGTAATCATTACAATGCCTGTTTGAGGAACTACCATATTTCTCTTCCCCCAAGCATATTTAT
>VZTV01046125.1:0-13149 GCA_013400875.1 Anhinga rufa | reverse complement strand
GGGGGGAGAAGAGTGCATTTGCGGTGCATTTGGAGGTGGGGAGACGCTTTGGGCTGCTGTACCCTCAAGACAATGTTAACACTGAGTTTACCAGCTCCAGAACTCCCACCAGCACAAATAACATGCGAAGTCAGTTGTCCCTAGCAGCGCCTCTGCTTTCCATATTCTCCCTGTGCTCGGAACGCGTTCTTTTATTCATAACCTTTAGTGAAAACATTGGGTTTGGTATTTACTGCCACAGGGCTCGCTCTGTTTTTGGAATTTTCTTTGAGGAAAACCCCAGATATTTACTCCCTGTGTCCCAGCGGCTCCTGCTGCAGCGAGCGCGAGGCACCGGTTGTAACAGATGGCAGGTTCCCAAGGCCCCGTGGCCGCGTACCCGAGCGGGAGGCAGCGATGCTCAGGCTGGGCTGAGCCAAGAGCAGCTGGTACCTCCCGCGGGGCACAGCACGCTCCAGAGCCCTGCCGGGGGAGCAGGCCCCGGTGCCGGGCTCCATGGCACACACGCACGCACCGCCGCGGCACGGGGGAAGAGTCTTGGGGACAGGCAGAACTCCAGCAGCTCTGTTCTGTGCAGTTTTGTGCCGTATGCAGAAGCAGCGGTGATCCTTCCCGGCTCTGTCCATGTCCTCAGTGCGAGAGGAGGCACTAAGGAGCAGTGGGGAACACAGCGCTTGCAGCCATCCATTCCCTGCTGCAGCTCTTAGTTCCCAAACGCACGCCAGACAGCGAGGAGGTGCGCGGAAGGGAGGCAGGTCTGAGCTCTGCAACCAGAAACTGCTTTGGGACATGCCACTGCAACGCAGGGAGCTACTTCCCCTTGGAAAGCAGATCCAAGTCCCTGTGCAGCAGAGTCCTACCTTACACCCAGGGCATCGTCACAGCATCCCTCCTCCAGCTCACCCAGGAACACACGAGGTGCCCAAGTGCAGAGCTTTAGCTTTGGCTGCGAGAGCAGGAGCTGCAGCCAGCACACCCAGCCCCGCACCGCACCGGGGCCCCTCCAGCACAGAGCTTCCCCACACACCCGTCTCTGCATCTCTTTCAAAGAGTTTATTAGAAGTAAATATTTACATCTATTGCAAATGGTTAATAGGCATCGCAGGACTGAGAGCTCCCCTCGGGTAGGGAAGGATAGCAAGGGCCAACTGCTCACCTCCCCACCCTCCCTGGAAGCGGAGGGCAGCCTTCCCAACCGCAGGTGGCTCAGAGGAACCGGCAGCTGGATGAAAGCCCTTTCCCCTCCCAGGACAACCCACAGCATGCTCCTCCTCTGCCCAAGATAAGAGCTTCCCACTCCCGGGATACTGGCTCTGACTAGGCTGAAGGATGGATGGGAAAAGGGCTGCAATAGAAGTGAGGCAACTGCTCCTGCTGCTGGGTCAAAGAGCACCCTCCTCGCCTTTGGGGTGGGAACAGACGGCGCCGTCCCCAAGGGAAGGTCAGAAGGAGACCATGCTGGACATGGCCCCTGGCTCTCACCCTACAAGGGCAGGAGGGGACAAAACTTAGCACCTTTTTGCTGTCCTGTCTTCCCCAGGAGTCCAACCAGCATAAAGGAGAGGATTAGAAGAATTTCTTGAGAAAACACTGCCAGCGTGTGGTGCACAGGGCATTCCTCACCCCTTGGATAACAGTGAATGCAGTGCTGCTGGGGCAGGAACCAACAACAGTCCATCCCTACCCTACCACTCCAGAAGCCAAAATCCTCATGGAAGCGTCTAGTTCTGGCCTTCCTAGAGGGTCACGTTCCCATCCCAAACTGTCCATCTGCAGCAGCCCATTCCTAAATGAAGCAGCGGAGCAGATGGGATTTGTGCCTTGGCTGACTTCCATTCCAGCCTTTGCCCTGGAGCCAGTAAGGCAGCAGAATTGCTCTAGTTAACCTCTCCTCCTCCCATACAGGCTCTAACTCAGCCAGCAGAACCTGAAGTTAATAGATGTCCTCTGGGCTCTGAGCGCAGACCCCAGGAGGAGGAGATGCCTGGCACCACGCAGCTCCAAAGGCGGCAGTTCCCAAGCCCAGCTTATGCTATCCTAGTAGGACTGTTCAGTGGTTCAGGAGTGGAAGTGAAGGGTAGGTGCAGATGGCAGTAGCTATACTGTTGTGTTCTTGTCAAGGGGCACCTCTTACCCCCTAGCCGAAGGAGGTGGATACCTAGGTGAAGGAGGGAGGGTACCTGTGGTCCACATTACTCTGGAAGGCAGCTCACAGTCCCTGGGGATCAGGCACACATGGTACGGAAAGCTCCAGGCCTCTCTGCAGGGGTGACAGAGACCTACAACACTCAGTATTTCTCCCAGAAGCAGTGGAGGTTTCTCGGTTATGGCTTTTTTCTTTTTAAAGATACAGAAAGAGGTTAGAGATGCTTTACCGAGTGCTCACTAACAAGTACACCTCCCCCTGCATCCTCTGTTCAGAAACACCTCGCTCAGCCTCCTCCATAAGCGACGCTGCCGGCTTTCAGCTCTACCACCAGCACTGCAGGACAGCCACCAGCAACTGGGCCGGGAGTCGCTATGCCAGGAGGCGTATGACGCCGTTGTCCGAGCCCAGCAGGAGATGGCATTTCGTGGGCAGCACCGCCAGGCTGGTCAATGTACCCCGAAAATTCTCTGAGCTCAGCTTGGTCGTGCTGATGGGCAGGGCTGAGGACTCCAGCATGGAGTAGACACCAATCTTGTTGGCCACAGTGCCAGCGACCACTTCGTTGCCATAGAGGTCAAATGCGTGGATGGGGTCAGATGCAGATTTGTAGTGGTGCAAAGGTTTCTGCTCCAATTCCTTCCAGACAGTCAGGGAATGATCCGAAGAGGAGCTGATTAGCACATTGCCCTCTGCAGCCTGCAGGAGAGGAAAGGCCAGCGAACCAACAGTAGTTCTGGTTTTGGTTTCAAAAGCTTTACCTGTTTCTGGCGACAGTTTTACCTGCAGTAAAAACTCCCAATCTCATCCTGGAAGTGAGATTAGCAGGTAGCTGCCAATAATCCAACAGTTGCTGCGCAATCCCGTGGGACAGTCCCAGCCATTTCCAAGCAACTGATGGTACTGAGCAGTATTAACAAGGCATCCAGGTGGACACCACAAGCTACGGGACTCTCTGGTAGCTGGCAACCTCCTCTAGTGCTATCAAAGCGTCCAAGAGATGGGCTGTGTCTCTTCTCAACAACATCCTGATACTCAGCACAACTAACTTATCTTTTATTATTACTGCAGTGGGCAGAGATCATCACACGGTCTCCCTCTCCATCAAACCACCTGCCAAATTATTTTCCTTCTCGGAAAAAGGAACTGGGAGGCTCTCTCATGGCAGAAAATACTGCTGAGGGTAGGAGAAGCCTGGAGCTGCTTATTAGGAGAGCTAGTGAGAAGGCAAACAAACCACACCGCTGAACTTTGTTTAACCTGTATTTGGGTCGAGGACACTGGAGCCCCAGCACTGCTCCCTGAGGGCGGGTAAATATGGACAAGAGTTATTCATTAGAGCGACACTCTCCCAGGGGAGCCGAGAGCCCTGCAGAGAAAGCAACACATTCGCTTCTTCACAGGAGACATGTCTCCTCCCTGCACCTGCTGCAGACCTGCTCAGCAGGGTCCGACACCTGGGAGGGCTGATCTCCACTTAACACAGGCTGGACCAAGAACAGCGGCCCGCAGCACAAACTGTGGGGCAGGACACAGCGAGGGACGGAGGAACGCCCAGAGAAGGGAGCAGACAAGCCCTGCCAAACAGTGTGTGCCAGAAGGGTGCTCCACACAACCTCAGAGGATCGATGAGGCCCACAAAGCAGCCCCCCACCGCGATCCCAGCTGAGCCTCTCACCTTGATCTGCAGGATGTCTCCCTCGTGGGCAGGCCACCCCCGCATGATGAGTCCTGTCCTGGTGTCCAGCAGCACGATGAAACCAGAGGAGAAGCCAGCCATTACACTGCGCCCGTTAGGACTGACAGCCAAGCAGCGGATGAGCCCAGCGCTCACCCCACTGGCCAGGCGAAACTCATGCTGCAAGAGAGAGAGTCCAGCTACTGGAGAGGTGAAGATCTAGGGGATCCAGCATTTAGGGGACAAGGCCCAGCTGGCTTCCATGGAGGTGTCACGGCTGACTTTGGGCCAGCCATGACCACATCGTTAAGCACACGGATGGAGGAGGGTGGCTCACAGACTCCCTACCTGTAGTCCTGGCTTCCTGTGATCGATGAAACGCAGCACGGAGTCTGCGCTGGCCACAGAGATGCTGTGATAGGGAGGCGGCATGGTGGTCACAGCTGTGATGGGAACCTTGCTGTCTAATTCATCAAAAGTCCGGAGAAGTTTGCCTGTGAAAGCATGAAGAAGTTACAGCAGTAGATGTACGGAGAAGGTACACAACAAATCTCCAGTTCTGCAGTGCTTTTTAACGGGAGCCAACAAAACTCAGTACGGCCCCTCTGTCTTTAAGGACTGGACCAGTTCACTCCAGCCAGCCCTCGCCCTTTCCATTCTAACCTGTGAACTGGTCCCAGATGTGTACGGTCCCATCACAGCTCACCACATGCTGTGATGCCTCCAGCTGGCTCACGTAGAAAACTGACTTCTTGTGCTCGGCGTACGTGAAGCGTGGTGGCACCTCGCTGGTCCCATCCCCGTAGTTGTACAAGGGCCAAAGGCGGACGGTTTTGTCCTTGCTACCGCTAAGAAAGAAGTCCTCGCTGCTGAGCGGTGCCACGCACTTGATGGCCCCTGAATGCCCTGAGAAGCTCTGCAGCTTGATCTGGTGGAAGTGGAAGCGGGGGTCGTGTTGGCTCACCCCAATCTCATACTGCCAGTAGGCCAGCCAGTTCCCACACAGCATGTGGGTGCTGCGAGGAAGGTCATGCTTCAAGGCATCCTCCTCGCTGGATGAGCGGGGAATGAAGCCATCAGCGCCAGCACCGAGGCGAAGTAAGCCAAGACCCTCGCGCTGCGTGTCCACAGGGACCTGGATGCGGTTCCCTACCAGCACGCTCCCAAAGGTACCAGAGTGACTGTCCTCATGGCGGCTGGAGAAGGGCTCAGTCCCTTGGTCTGAGCCCACTGCGCTTGGTGTTTGTTCCAGGCTAACCACCTGCAGGCTCTTGGGGTTCACGTTCTCCAGGTAGAGGCTGGCCAGCTTCTCAACCAGCGAGTAGTTGGGCACAACCGTCCGGATAACGTCACCTGAAGAGAGAGAATGTGGCTCCAAGGGAAGGAATTTCCCCATCATCATCCCCCGGCACCACCAAGAGACCAAGGGTCAGCACGGGGCTGTGAACACAACAGCCCCCACAAGCCCCTCACACGCTGCTCCCAGCCAAAGCAGCCTAAAGCCTGGTGGGCTCCCGACCCAGCAAGCAAGACCAAGCCACTGTGTGGAAGCTCTGGGTTTCCCCCAGCAGCCCTATGCCCTCTGACTGCCCCCGAGTTCAGGTCCAGCAGGCATGCGCAGCGCATGGAGCTCTCTCACAGATCCCAGGAGATGGTGGCCAAGCCGTACCTAGCAAGCAAGAGAAGGGGATATAGGTGATGTAGGCCATCTCAGGGTTAAACACCTTCTGTAACTCCATCAGCACGGCCGGATCCAGGGCCAGCAGTTTCCCATCTGAGAGGGGCACCTCCATCACCGGCACCTCACAGCTGCTCAGTGACTCTGCCGTCAACCCCTGGACAAGAGAAAACAGGGAGATACTCAAGAACAGACGCTCTCACCACACAATTAATTACACAAACAGGTGTATGCAGGTATGCCCACCCCAGTCCTGCGGCTGGGTACTGGGGGATGGCAGGAGGACCTCTCCCCCATCACTGACCTGGTCTTCCAGCTCCTGCAGCAGTGAGAATGCCCCAAAGAAGTTTCTCACCGTGTCACTCAAATGCTGCTGCACCATCTCCTGCCCAATCCGCAGGCAGATCAAGGCAATTAGGCTGATTGTCTTAACACACAGGACAATACGGGCCTGGGCACCACTGGGGAAACTGAAGGGGACATCCGTTACCAGCTTGCCCTCTATATATCCCTTTTCCCCTCCTTTGCTTCATGCTTCCTGCCTTGTCCGTGTTACCAGAAGGTCTTGAGCAGCACAAGCTCTACGTGGATGTGGTGTACCGGTGCAAGAAGGTGCACATCGGGGCAGGAGCAGCCCCAAAACCCCAGGAGCATCAAGGCCCTCACGGAACCATTTCCAAATCCCCAATTTTGAGTTGTGCCCATCCTGGCTGAAGGCACGGCAGACTGCAGTGCTTACCCGACAGCCGGCGAAGTGAGGAAGCCCAGCACTGGGAGCAGCACCTCCTGGCTGATCTTGGGGAGAATGTCCATGAGCGTGGTGTCCGAGAGACATACCACGATCTTCTGAGTCAGCGTCACAGCAGCCAGGAGCCCTGCCTCCTTCCGACTGTTCAGCCGGCCACCACCGGACCCACCGCTTGGCGCAACCTGCAAAGGGAGTCCAGTGAAACTTTCACCTCCATCTCGCCAGGGCCACCGTCTCCCCAGCAGGACACATCAAGGGTGATCCCAGGACCACCTAAGCTCAGCCTCAAAATCTGGCACAGTAGTGCTGATCGCAGCCCCTGGGAGAGGAACCTGAGCGCTGAGTCTCAACAGCAGCTCATGTCTTGCACTCAAGGGATGAGCCTGAAAACCGACGGACAGATGTCAGCGCAAGAGACAAGCCTGGAGAGAACGGGACACAACATCCCGAGCTTGCAGGCATCCTCCGGAGGGCATCTCCCTGCAGGATGCTCCCACAGAGGGGAAACTCAGAGGGGAGAGAGACAACCCAGGACTGGCCCACAGCACCACCACCCTGGACACCGCAGAGCATCGTCTGTCAGCTCAGGAAGAGGGGAAACCTTTTACATACATGTGACTTAAAGCAAGAATCAGTGTCTTCATCCCACGCTATGTCAAGCCTGGATGCACAGACTGCAGAGGAAGAGTCCCTGCATGAAATATCCAAGCACGAATTATGGGCAAACCCGCTGCTGACTTTGAGAAACCCAGCTGTTAACAACTTCATTAAGCAGAAGAGTGCATCTGCTGACAACGTACCGGTGCTGGTTACAGCAATGCCAAAGAGTTAACAACATCGGCAGCGACACTAGAGGATTTCTTTCTAGATTGTCCTACTTCCTAGCTCCTAGACGAATCAAACACTCAAGAAGAGAAAGCCAGTAACAAAAGCCACAAACGATCCCCAGCTTCCGCTATATTTCTTGTACACCTGCCATCTTCCAGCTCATCGCAGAGGCTCTTCCTCTCACAAAACATCCCCTCTGCCAAATCCTGCAAGACGGATTGGCTTTATCCTACTTGTGACCTGCAAGTTTCATTGTTTTAATATCAGGTTGCCAAATGCTGTTCACGGGGGTATTAATCCCCCCCAGCGCCCCCAGGCAATAAGTTCAGTAAAGCAAAGCAGAACAGCTGGAGCTATGATTGCAACTGGGTGGAGAATGATTTTGCTGAAAAATGGGATTTTTTCCCCTGAAAAAATCTCCCCTTCAACACTGGAAAAACTGACAATGCCTTTTTGTTTGCTTTAAATGAACAGCTGTGGCCTCTTTTCCTCTACGTTTAAATGATCAAAAAGCTATTGAAGTTTTCCATTTAAACAAGAATCTATAACCCAAGTGTTTATAACCACCAAAAAGGGAGCAATACGAAAAATAAGCCCATTTAAAACATTCAAAACCATTTTTTTAAATGAAAAATTGGTTTGTTTTTCAACCAGCTGCATTACACACATTTTCTTCTTACTACTCAGCTATGAATTTCAAGTTGAAAAGTTTCTAAGTCTTGCCAGTATTTTTTATACAGTTGAAGAACCTACTCTTGCCTCTTCCCCAGCTCATCCCCTATCTACCCATACAGGCCTCTAAAAACGCTTTTTCCAGCAATCCCGCAGCAGCCCAAGCTGCTCCGCCTGCCCGTTATCACGGGCTCTGTTTCGGCACGCTCACCCAGCAAAGCAAAAGAAAACCTCTGTCTCTGGCTTCGCGCATGCCAGCAAAGGGTCTGACAGGGAAAGCCCCCGGCTGCAATGGGGAAGGAGGGGCTGCGGCAACCCGGCGCACATCCGCGGCGGCCGACGCTTGCGAGAGCGCGAAGCCCACGTACGCAGCCGCGCGCGTTGCTGGAAGCAGACCGGAGCTCATGGCTGGGGTGAAAGTGCCTCTTCTGGCTGCATCGGCACAGCCCTCTCTGGCCAACACGGCAAGAGCTGCTCAGCCCACACCGGCCACGTGGAGCTCGTCCGAGCTCAGGTTTCTATGCAGGAGGCTCCTGGCGAGGCTGGACTATGTTCTGTGCATCCTCCTTTTGAGCCTGGAGACAGCTCTTGCCCCCACAAGCGCAAGAAGAGGAGAAAAAGCAATACTAACCAGGTAGCTGATGTAGGGCAGGTACTGGTAGGTGAGGACAGGCTCTCCGTACAGGTACGCCACGTGCACAAGACAGGCCAGCACTGGCTTGGACACTTGATCTCCCAGCACTGGCCGTTTTTGGTAGATATTTCCTGTACTCAGGGGACTGTTCTCATCGTTGCTTGGTACAAACTGCTGCCTGGTGGGGCCTGCCCAGAGACAACATCATGAGCTGAAGCAGCAGGCTACACCCAAGCCACAAGGCACCCAGCAGTCTGGTTTGGGGCACAGCCCACCCCGGGACCTGGGGTCCGAGGAGCAGACATTACCGATGTAGCAGGACGTGAGCAGACGGAGCAGGTTCCTGGCGATGAAGCGGGACGTGACAGTAGGGCCCAGCTTGGCTGAGAGCCACCTCACCATCTTACAGGCTGTGTCTGCAAAACAAAAACAGTCGCAAGGACAAAGCCTGGCACGGCACAGATTAGCTATCACCCGGCTGCTGCCCAGACCCTGCCTGCCCTGCAGGCAGCTCCCTGGGTCTCAGATCCACATGCTCCAGTGGAGACCTGGCCTTTTACACTGGTTTCATCGCTGTCCCCAAGCTGGGACCGCAGAAACCCCCCAAATCTGGACCTGCTTCTTCCCAGCCTCTCCCCTTCTCCCCCTCGCTGCTTTACTGGATGTTTGCCACGCTCGGCAGAAAGGCTCAGCGCTAGCAGGGTCTTACCCAGGAGTATTGTCTGTTCTTTGTCATCACAGTGATCTGGCAGCTCCTCTCCCTCTCCATCCTCCGGCTCGCTGCTGTCATCAGCCAGGGTGACATCCACAGGGGCACCAGCATCCACAGCCACTGTCAGCTCTGCATCAACCGCAGCGTCATTGTGCTCCTCTTCATCATGCTCCTCTTCCTCCTCCTCCGAGTCCTCGCTCTGTTTCAGGTCCTGGCTGCTGTCCATCGACTTCAAGCTGCTCTTGTCCTTCTGGGAATCCCCGTCCGCAGGTCTGTCCTCTCCCAGGGACACCTCGCTGGCGCTGCTCTTGTCACTCAGCCGCCCAAGGCTGAGCGATTCCTGCTCCTGAGCCTGCAGGGACTCCCCAACATAGAGGCCGCTCTGGAAGTCCTCGCTCTCGGGCAGGTAGGCTTGGTCGTGGAAGCTGACACCAGAGGTGTAGTCGAGGAGGTCGAGTGCAGCAGAGCTGTGCTCCACGTCCATTTTGATCTCCTCCCCAAACACACACGACACCGGGCTTTCCCCTCCACTTTCGTCATCTTCAGCCGTGCCGAGAAGGGATTTGCTCTCCTCCCGTGAGCTCTCGATGCCAACGAGAATCTGCAGGATGTGTGGCAACAGGTTCAGGAGGAAGGACTGCAGCCCCAGGCGCACTATCAGCTGGGCGACAAAGCAGTCTGTGTAGAGGTAGAACCTGCCGTGGCGGTAGCAGGGGGTCTCGTATGCTCCGATCAACGGCTTGAGCAAGTATTTATTGGCATTCTTCGGACCTAGGGATTTAGCTATAGGTTCAAAGAGATACCACGCTGCGTAGACAGCGGTATTCTCCTCGGACATCAGAGACAATATGAAGGGCAGAAGAATCTCCAAGCCTTCAGGAGTGATATCAGAAAGGATCCCCTCCAGCTGCTGCCACAGCTGGAAAACAAGTTCCCGGCCCTGACCTTCATCCTCTATCTTCTTTGCCTGATAGGTGAAAATGAATTTGTGCAGGGCTGGGAAGTATGTGGGGAAGGGGACAATAGAGCTGAAGGGACTGAGGAGCTGTGTGGGAGAGGGCGGGGGGAGGCCCTGGGAGATGGGCTTGTATTCGAACAACTGCACCGCGCCCTTGCCTGGCCTGGTCTTCAGAAGCTTCTCCACCGGCACGCTCAGCTGCAGCAGGACGTGCAGCACGTGCTGGAGCGGGGCCGGGATCTCCTTGGGATGGTAGCGACACAGATTACGCACCATCAGGAACCGCTCCAACAGGGACGCGTCAGGCTTTGAAGGACGAATCCTTGGTGCAAATATAATCTCAGCTACCAGAATGCCCAAAGCTTGCATGTCCCTCTGGAAGAGGTCTGAGAGACCCAGGGGTGGCTCTTCCCACGGCTGCTCCATTAGCTGCATCTCGCTGCTTAAGCCTTTAACCAAGAAGTTGCCCAATTTCTCCAGCTCTTCCAGGGCCTGGAGTGGATTGAAGCCTTCAGGAAGCGCAATCTTCATGTGAACCTGATCCACAGCGCCTGCCTTGCTCCGACGGAGAGGTCGGACCCCCGAGGTTTTGCTGTCGGTGGCATAAGCCGGGAGGGTGGAGGGCTGTGCTGAAGGCACAGAGGCGCAGGGCTGATCAGCAGCTCTACTAGTAGCAGAAATCGAATCCAGGGCTTCTGTGCCTTGCTCTAACTCATCCTCACCAGCGATGGGTTTCTCACCAGACCAGGTGGTTTCGCTAGGAGTAGCCTCCAGGACCAGCCCGTTAACCACATCCGTCACCTGGCCTTGGATATCCTCCAAAAACACAGTCTCCCTGATGTTCTGGAGAAGAGGCCGGGCAATGGCTGGAGCTTCAGCAGGTGTGTAGGCAGGTCCCACCATGCGCCTGGGATGCGGCTGGTCGAAGAGCTGCACAACCCCGTAAGTCGTCAGATGCGTGTGGTTGTCTACTAGATGGAGGCAGACGTTCTTCTCCTTGACAGCATCCTTCCCCAGCAGCTTGTACCCAAAAGTGAGATCAATCCAGTGGTGGAGGTCCTGAGAAACTTCCCGGCTCTCAAGCAGCATACGGTGGACTTCGATGAACTCCTCGTAGGAGCTACACCAAGATGGCACGTCCAGGTCGGGCATGTCCGGATGGATGGATCGGAAGATGGAGGGGTCTGTATAAAACTCTGGGATGCACTCATCCGGCGTCCAGCTCTGCATGCGCTCCATGCTGGCTGGATACTCATTGGGCTCCCACTGGGACCTCACGTGGCAGCACAGCACTGCCTTGGGTGTCCTCCGAGCCGTGTACACGTAGTAGGTGATATCCGAAAGGACATCGGAGATGTGATGGGGGACATGGAGCTGCTCCCCACTCAACCCACCAGCAACAAACGCCTGCTTGGTCATCTCATAGGTGAAGTCCAGCTGCTTATCTCCCTTGTTGAGTCGGAACTTGGATTTCCTTAGGTCCCTGAACTTGCCGTTTTTGGCAGTGAAGTCCACCACCCACGGAAGAACCGGGTGATAATTGGGGTCTCCCATTCTCCTCCCAGCCAAACTGTTTAGACGCATAAGGTAGTCAAAGTTGCTGACCTGCCCGTGGACCCACTGTAACACCAGGTCTCGGAGGTCCTTCTGGCAGGCGGCGCACCTCACCTCCTGCCCTCGCACGCCAGCGCTGCTTTGCTCGCTCGTTTGTTCCAGACCGGCCTCCAGATTCGCTTCCTCCTTCTTCGGTCCCTCGTACTCTCTGAAGTTCACACGGAGCCGGCTGCACAGCTTCTCATCCACAGCCACATCCCGAAGGGAAAAGGCGCCGCAAGCCAGACCCACCTGGTGACAAGCCTTCATGGCCTGCAGCACGTGGAAGAGGAGGAAGAGGATTTTCGCGTGGCTGTTGGTGAGCTTGGCCGGGCTGAAAGTCACGATGTCGTGCAAACAGTACTGCACGTAAGGGTAGACGATGTACAGCATGTTGGCCGACTCCAGCAGAGCTTCTGCCTGCAGCACGTTGGGGCAGGAGGGCACCCCCTTGGTGGCCGCCACACTCTCCTTGGCAGGGGAAGCACCGGGCGCGCACTTGCCCACCTGAAGGACGGGGCAGCCGTAAGCCTTCTGCAGGGCAGCCCGCAGCGCGTCCAGGGCCGGCACGGTGGGCGGCGCGTCGGCATGCCAGTACGGCCGCGCGTAGAGGCAGTGAGCCCGGCACCACAGGTTTCGGTAATTCTGGGAAGCGACGCCCTGCATGAAGCCGTGCAGGGTCTCCAGGCTGCCGTTACGCTGGTCGGAGGCGAGGGGCTGCACCCGCAGGGGGTACGCCAGCCGGTCCTTCTGGAGCCCGTGGATCTCCACCCGGGTCCAGCCCGCAGGCAGCTTCTGCACGGAGTGCTGCAGGAACGTCCTTACCTCCACGTCGCTCAGCCCCTCCGGCCGCGGGCACAGGCAGGGCAGCACCCGGCGCTCTTTGAGGCTCGCCAGCCATTTCACCGGGACAAAGGCTGTAACGTGGGTCCCCTCGGCAGCGGCGGCCAGCTGCCGGCGGTCGATGTTCAGGTCCTTCTCCACGCTCTGGAGGAAGCCGTCCATATCGGCTTCTGCTGGAAGAAAGACGGCCCAGAGAGGCGGCGAGTGAGCAGACGAGCGTGTCACCCTCCCTGCCGGCCCCGTGGGAGCCCCGGCTCCCCCGCCGAGCAGATGCCACGCAGCAAGTCTCACTTCCCCATTATCACTTGGGGAAAAAAATGCTGGTTTTAGGAGCTTGCTCAAAAGATGCTATGTCTGGGAGGGGCGGGGGCTGCGAAGGGACCAGCCCTGGCTGGGGGGGGACAAGATGGGACCTCAGCAGCCGAGGAGGGGGACGCGGTGGGACCTCCACAGCNCAGGTGGTGGGGGAACATGATGGCGCCTCTGCAGCCCCCGAGGTGGGGAAGGGGGCGCGATGGGACCCCCGCAGGCCCCAAGCAGGGGGCGGGGGCACGACGGGACCCCCAGCTGGGGGCGGGGGCCCCCGCAGAACCCCCGCAGCCCCCCGAGCTGGGGACGGGGAACACCCCGGCGCCCCCGCAGCCCCCGGCGGAGGGGCT
>VZTV01046122.1:0-24999 GCA_013400875.1 Anhinga rufa | reverse complement strand
GTATCCTGGGCTGCATCAAAAGCAGCGTGGCCAGCAGGGCGAGGGAGGTGATTCTGCCCCTCTGCTCTGCTCTGGTGAGACCCTACCTGCAGTGCTGCGTCCAGCTCTGGAGCCCCCAACACAGGAAGGACATGGACCTTTTGGAGCGGGTCCAGAGGAGGGCCACGAAGATGATCAGGGGGCTGGAGCACCTCTCCTGTGAGGACAGGCTGAGAGAGTTGGGGTTGTCCAGCCTGGAGAAGAGAAGGCTGCAGGGACACCTTATTGCGACCTTCCAGTACTTAAAGGAGGACTAAAGGAGGACTATAGCAAAGATGGGGATGATCTCTTTAGCAAGGCCTGTTGTGACAGGACACAGGGTAACACTTTTGAACTAAAGGAGGGTAGATTTAGACTGGATAGAAGGAAGAAATTCTTTACAGTGAGGGTGGTGAAACACTGGCACAGGTTTCCCAGAGAGGTGGTAGATGCCCCATCCCTGGAAACATTCAGGGTCAGGTTGGATGGGGCTCTGAGCAACCTGGTCTAGTTGAAGATGTCCCTGCTCACTGCAGGGGGGTTGAACTAGATGACCTCTAAAGGTCCCTTCCAACCCAAACCATTCTATGGATCTATGATTCTGTGAATTCCTATTTATTGGAAATATAGATTGACAGCAAGGGTTTCCTGCTCAAAAACTGAGAAGTCCAGCAATATTTGTTGAGTTCTGCTTTAAATTGGGGTTCTGCAGGTTATTCAGTAGCTAACAGTGATCTTTGCAAAAAAAATCAAGGTCCTTTGGGGTACACTGTCTACACCTAGATGATCTTATTTTTATATATTTTCTATTAGCCACCAGCACATCTGGGGAATTATTTTTCCCCATTGCAAACTACTTTTTTCAGTAATTCAGAGCTTCATATCTAAAAAATATGCTATTCAGGATAGAATGTCATAATACAAAATGTTCACAGTTTATGGAGAGCTTATACAAAATATAGCCTATCAGCAACTAATGGAAGAAAATTAACTACTTCTGGTTTTTACTTTGGATTCATTTTCTCTCAGAGCACTCAAAAATAGTCATCTTAAAACTTTAAACTGATCTTGGCCTAAACTCTCATTGAGAAACTGGTTAAGTGATTCTGATATTGTAACTTCATCATTCAAAGATAAGCAGTATGAGATTTTTAATTTGTTTCTTAATTATGCAAAATTCCAAGGATTTAACTCTAACTCCGGAGTGGCACAGGATTAGGAGAACCAAATTAGCAGGCAGCTGAGAATTCCTCTGGCTGATCTCTTGTTACACCAATGACCAATGCTGGCGACAAAAACCTCATGGGACTGTCAAAAATAGCTTCAGAAACAGAACTGACCTAAAATCTCATTTTTTCAGTGGAAAAAAAAAAATCAGGGTTTTGTCTTAAAAAATACTCACGAAAGATATGTTTTCTGAAAAAAAAAATGATGGCTTGGCCAAAAAGTTCAAAAATGTTTGCAGCTAAGAAAGATCTTTTCAGTTCAAAACGCTCTGGTGTGCCTCATGGGAACTGCGATTCAAGCGCCTTGCATGCTTGACTACCTTTCCCCTTGTGAGCAGGGGTTCCTGTAATAGACTCCTCCCTTCACCTCCAGGGATGGCACTGCACCATGCAAGTCCCTTAGGCTCATTACAAAGAACCTGGGGTTTAAAACCCCCCTGCAGAATAGCTTCCAGGAGACACAGCAGAGCTATTTTAAATAAAAACACATTTCATTTTTGTATTTCCACAAAAAGTAATTGAAAAATGCAGACTAGTCTTTCCTGGATTCCTTTTGAACTATACTGGGGAGCCCCAAAGACAGACTGGGCATCCACAGTCATCCAAGGTTATATGCATTAGCCTTGGGTGACACAGTTCACTCAAAAATAAAAATAACTAGGAGAAGTACAACAACCTCTGTTAGATGTACGCTTGATGCGATCTTAAGACCTGTGAAAATACAGAAGGGGTAGCAAGCTGCGTATGCAAAAAAGGCACTTTAATTATATCTGAGCTGTCTGGTCTAGTAACCATGAAACATCCTGTCTGCTCCAGAGACTGTCTGCCTGTGCTTCACAAACTCTAAAAAGCAGAAAGCAAATAAAAACCAATTAAATATATTTAACTTCAGTTTTTTATCTCATGATTATAAGTGATACCTATCAGCAGAAACTGATGACTCCAAAAGAGATGATGTAAATACTCTGACAACTTGTATTAGGCTCTAGACAAAAGCCTATACAGTGAGATAGATTAAGAGAGAACGTGCAGCATCATCCCTGTTTCTAGAAAAGGAAAACCTCAGAAGGAGTTGCAGACACTTTGGTAAACTGATGGAGAGTTGGAAGGCAATCCTAGAGGAATCAAAGCTGGGTTTTCTCAGACATGCTGGTGGTGCTGCTGTAATCTCTGAATAGCAGGAGAAGAGCATGTTCTATTTTTTCTTGAAGACTTTCGAAAGCAGTCAAACTGAGTCATTGCAATATCCTGAAAACCCCGCTTTACAGCTTTGCTTTTATAAAAGCCATACAGTGGATTTTCCCTTTATTGAAGTTCTGAAATCCACGTGCGACAAGCAGCATTAGGTACAGCCCAGACCTTGCCAGTAATTGAATCACAAGGGCAAACTCCCATCTTTGGGCACATTTGGATTTCTTGCCAGCATACACAGACCTACGGATGCAAATCATGTTTTGGAAAATGATGCACTAGATTTTTAAAAGAGTATTTGGTGAGAAATGGGGGCAGCAAGAACCTTGTTCAGCTCTCGGAGGAAGCAGTACGGCCAGGGAGCTCCTCGCAGCAGCTCCCCACACACGCAACCAAGGCTCCAAGTCCTGTTTCAGAAATTTAAAGAGCACAGGCCCTGCTCCCAAAGCGTTTGAAAAGACACATCTCCATCCACAGTCTCCAAACGAAAGACAAACATAAACAAACTCAGAGGCAGACTGAAAACCTATTTTTAGATGAATGAACAGCATGAAAGCTTTCCAACGTCCTCTTCTTACCCTCCTCTTCTATTTCTTTTCCTCTCTTCCCCCCGCTTCTCCCCCATAGGCTGTTGTTGGTGACTGCCAAATGCTCTCTGCTCCCATTTAAAATTTCTAATGGCAATCTAGTGGACATCCCCAATCCAATTACTTTAATCTGTCTATGTTAAGTGGCCACAGCAGCTGTTCACCTCCTCTTATGGACATTACTAATACTGTAATTAAAATATACATTAGTCAGCTGAAAGATCCACACAAACCTCTCTGAATTTTACTTTTCATTATCGATTGAAGAAAGTGCTTAGTGAAAAAAAAAAAAGGAACCAAGAGCGTGGGTTTTAAGAGCCAGTATGAAGTTCTTGCTAAAAAAAAAGGCATGCAGACACAGGAAGTTAAAGAGCTTTCACTGCAGTATATTGTAAAATCAACAACTGCTTGCCAGGTTAGGTTTGCTGCTGGGTCTCACACTACTGCCGTATGAGGAGCTCCCCATCCCACAGACACGTGGCAGCATAGCACATTGTTTTCCAACTTTTATCAAACTCTACAAACATCAAAATATCACAGCGTTTCAGTGTACTGTCAAAGTTTTCTGGTAACATAGAGGTCCAGAGACCAAATTCATTTTGAGGTTTATGGGATCTGAAGAGTTCTTATCTGCATTATGCCCTTTAATGACCTAAAGGAGATTATTTGATACAGCTCATTAATAATCATAACGTTTATTAAAGGAAATTCAAGTCATAAGCCTGTATTTTGAAATAAGAGGGATTATACACTTAAGTATCATTACAATGTGCTTCCAATGGGCTGCAGATGAATTTTCGTTGACTGCCTTAGACATGCTCTTTGCCCTCTGAATCCCCAGGGATCTCCTACAGGAGCTGCTGCACTGGGCAGGCCTACCATGTGCCCACCTCCTTTGGAACTCACACATTTTAATATAATTACACATACGTTCTCACATAAGGGTACAGCTTTTCAGAGGAGTCACCCCAGCAAAGCAGCAGGACTTTATAAGCTTAGCTGCAGTACAACAATTTCCTTTAGCTGAAGTTACGGCTATTTGTTCAGAACCAGAGGACAGAAAAAAAACTGATATAAATAAAGCTCTTTAAGAGTCTTTACTCAGGTCTGAAGAATTCAACAGCTGCATCCTATTCAAAAAAATAGAACAGAATAAATATGCTCAGCTACAAGAATGACTTTCCAGGGGCCGAGTTGAAAACTGGGTACGTTTCTAAAAGGCGGCATTGATTTTACAGGCATTTGTAACACTCACTCTCATATTTCACAGTATTTTTATAAGTTAGCTTTGTGATATTTGGTATTTGCTTCAAACCTTTATCTCCAGGACATATGTGAAAGTATAGGTGGATCTTTGTGTATGTATTTATGTATGGAACACAAGGAATATGTAAGGCTCCAGCCATTCCAGAGAGAAACCTGCAGGTGTGCTCTCTGCACTTTTGGAAAGTGAGAACCTGAGAAAAGGAGCTCACTTTTTATTTCTATCTGATGATTTAAAAGCCATTTTCATCACTTTGCTTTTCTCGGGACCCGAGTGGTTCTTCCTTTGAAGCATGCAGCTAGAATTCCTGGCAGCTCCCAGGCTGCTCCTTCCCCAGGGGCAACTGGGTTGCAGCAGGACAGAGCTGGCACATTTCTGCTGGTGGCAGATATCTAGGCTAACACCGACCCGAATGCTCTCACCCCTGTCTGAACTTCTATATTTGAGTCCCTTGTTATCCATGCAATGCAGACTGAAATTTACCGTAGTAGTATTTTCTCCCAATACAGCTCTGGGTCATATGGAAGCATCTAGTATCTTACAGGACTGACACAATTAATGAAATACATGACCCTGGCTGAATAACTTATATACACTGTATACAAGAGATGTTTTGATAAAGATGAATACAACAACTCAATAATGCCTGCAGATGGAAACTGAGGGAATAATAAAGAATGAAGCATTGTTAAATGTTTATTATTCTATAGAAGGCTATTTCCCTTAACCTTCTCCATTCAAACCCTCCACTGAATAAACATTAAACATGCTTTTCCTCTATGACTTTTCACACAGCACAGAACTAATGAAAGAATACATTACTGCTCTTATTACTTTTATTATTATTACCCATACATCATTCACTACAGAATGAATTAGCTTATCCTTGAGGAATCCCTCAGACTATGTGAAGTTTTACCCTTTCCATTTGACAGAGTAAATAAAGCCAACAATGGCAAAAGGGACCAGTAATTACAGATGTTTCAAATGCTGACAGATGAGCTATGGTGTAGACCAGACCTACAGTGGGATTGCTTTCAAAGTATAGGCATCTCTAACGACATGCTAAGTACCACTTCCAACCAGTGGTGAGAAACAGGAACTTTTGGGGAAGCCATTCATTTCATTTGGTTTACAGAGATAAGGATAAAACTCCAGAAATGCCTTTTCCCCTACTTCCTCCCATCCAGGGAGGGAGTGTATGGTGGCCAGCTCAGGGGCATATGTCTACACTGTGGCTAAATTGCAGACATATAGTGAGATGAGATTAATTCCACCCTTAAATACCATCTTCCCTGGCTGCTGAGCAGCAATAGTTTCCTCTGAGCTCTCACCTTTCCTAGCAAGGCAGCAGGAACATGAACACACTTAGCAGCAGCCATCTCCACAGCTGCTTGATAATACACAGGGTTTTGTGGCAAATCTGCCAACAAATTTCTCAAGGCCAAGCTGCAGCTGCAGCCCCTCCTGCGGTCCCCTGAAACAAGTGGCTCTGACCAAGCTCAGCTGGACTACCACCACCATTGCTGCACCAGCCCATCCTTACAGAATCTAGACCATGCCCCAGATGAAGCTGCAGCCTTTGCAATGTTCAGAAAATAGCTCAAGGTCATTCTTCATTTTATTAATTTCATGCCCAGAAGTGAAAATGTCAGCTGCAGAGGAACTTGCTTTTGCTTAGTTCATTGCCTGCTGTAATTCCCTTAAGTCCAATTGCCATTTATAGCGATGGGGCTGGGTGGAGCATCCCTGGGAAGAAGGAGAGCACAGGCTGCATTCTTCAGCTGCTGCAAGAGTCTTTTCCCCTAGGAACTGGGCACATGCTGTGCTATTATGAAACAAACTAGAGTCGGTCACAATTTTTAATTATACTACTACTGGTTTTCAACTTATTTGGTGCCAACCTCTACAAGAACAGTTTCCAGCACTACAAAAATTTACCCTGAAAATCATCCCAAAGAGCTCTGTTACTCCCACAAAAATGAACTGCAGACTTGTAGTAACTTCACTGAAAGCAGGATCATGCTTTTTTTTTTTCCTGCAGTACAGAGCATAAATGCCAGATGAAGCAATAATACATTCATCATAAGCACTGATGTGTTGAACTTAGAGTTGCGAAGCATCGTGGTGTTTTTTAACTATCAGTGAGTATTAGAAAACAATAAATATTAATGATAGCTTAAACTTCCCTGCCTTTTACTGTCTTCTCTCAAAAAAAACATCCATAACCCAAAACAGGAAAAGAGCCAGAGCTCTTCCAAGTCCATTAGGTGACTGCCAGTCTGTCCTATACAGAAGGCATTCAGGTCACAGCAGACTATGCAGAGAAGCATGCAACAGAGAAATGCAAAGAGCATGCATAGATTGCAATGATATAGTTAACGCCGCCCTCCACCCACATCTTTTCCAAAAATGTTAAAACTGCCTTCTATCTGAAAGCAAACCAGAAGACAATAGTACAAATACCATTCACCGTTCACACTTCCAAGAATACTCTGTTTAAAAGTGAATAAACTCCTAATTTGCTTTTTCCAAAACAAGCTCATTTTTTCTACTAGTTAATAATTACAGAAGTATTTTGTCAAGTTTATTAGTGGTGAGAAAGAGAAGTAGAGTTAGAGCATTATTTTCTTCTAGAAAACTGAAATAACACTTTTTCCAGATTTCCATAGAGATGTTCAGTGGAAAAATGCCCAGTATCCTGAAACACTTCTCTCTGGAAATTAATTTCACTCTTTCCTTCCCATACGGTCTTTTACGGATGTGCAGAAAAGCACACAATAAAATAATATGCAGCCTTTAAGAGCACATTGAAACATTCATTTCTGATATCTGAAATGTCTATCTGTGAGGATCAAGTTTATTATACAGTATTCCAAGCCAATACAGATATTCCACTGATGCAGGAAATCATAAGGGTTTTTTTTAATATTGCTTCCTAGCATTGCTCCCGATAAGAATCAATAAGTTCTGCTTGGATTAGTTGTGTTATACAAATAGTTGCATAACAAAGAGATGAGTAAACTCCTGTACCCAATCCTTAAACTCTAAAGTAAAAGACTAAGATGCCAATTATTAGAGCATGACCACAAGTCTCAGGTTCTTTTTTTTTTTTTTCCAATTCTTCTGGTAGTTACAGAAGTAATTCTAAGAGCCATCCATCATGTCTCCTGTTAAAGATGTCTTTACAAAATGTGCCTACTTGTTTTTTCACTCTACCATGGGTGAGAGGATAAGAAGCATTTCAGACCATGCAAGATAAACAGTGTTTAGAACTTTAGATTACCCAGATAAAAACTTTCTCAGAAACCCAGGAGACAGAGAGAGAGGGCAGGAGGGGGCAGAATAAAGGTGAGAGGAGAGGGAAGAGGCACTGACACAGCTCATTTATCTCCCTGGAGAATAGCCGGGATATGTTCCAGAATAGCTAATCATTTCAACCCTATCACCTCACACAACCGATTTAAGTTTGCCTTGTGTTTTGCAATAGGAACTAATATGCAATGTTACTGAACTTAGCAATGAGCTAACCATCCATCCCACCACATCGTCACTGTCCCTTTCAAAGGCTGTCCCTGCAAAAGACAAACAGCTCCTCTCCAGAGGGAGCCTCATGGGTCTGCAGCCACAGCCTTCAGCTCAACCCAGTGTCCTTCCCCTTAATGGCGCTCATCTCCATCCTTGGGACTCAAGAGTGAGCTGAGCGGAAAGTCGTGAAAGCACACAGTCATCCTCAGTTGCCACCAGTTTTAGGTTTCTAACCGTGTTTTCCCATTTTTCTTCAATGTTCCTCTCTAGTCCTGCTGCTTTACAGTCATTACTCCCCCATTCTGCCCTTCAGCCCTGCAGGACTCCACAAAAGATAAACAACTGCTGTACAAAGGCAAATGAGAAAATAAACACCTATTAACATCACAAAAGGATACAACAATAAATCAGAGGCATGAGGAGGGAAAAGGACTGTCTTCTTCTTAATACCTCGTCTGTATTACAGCATATATGGTATTTCAAATGCAGTACGATTTTAAAGATGATCGGCCCTAGTAAACTGCATGTTCCGGTTTAACCCATGAGCCGTCTAAGGTGTGGTGAATCACTTGAGGCTATTCTAGAAAATGGCTATCCAAGCTGCATCCCACTGGCCAGGCTGCACCCTGAGGGATGACTCTTGTCCTGCTCCCAAAAACTTCTATCGTCAAATAGCACAGCCACTCAGCAGAAAACTATTTTGCTGTATAACGTAGCCGTGGGCTGGCCACACAGACCTGTTCTAGACAACACCACAGGCTGCCTTTGCAACCCCCAGAACAAAATAAACAAATAAATAAATAAAAATAATAAAAAAATCTTTTCTTTGCCCGTACTAACACAAGATGCACAAAAAGCTTTTGATGGTCTACTGATCTGTGTACCTACAGCTGCTTAGGTTTACATTATGCTGACATAAAATCAGCACAATTATGCTTGAAATAAGTACAGGAAATTTTTTTATAACAAAATACTTGAAAGGTCAGCTTGCAGTACAGTGCTGTTGAAGAAAACACAGTATTAATCAGAATGTTACCACATGCTTTTATGTGAGTGTCTTGTTTCATAATTTAGGACCCACATTTTTAATGTAAAAAATTACACCGAGTGTTTCCCACTGACCTTACCACCAGATTTGCTCATTCCAGTTTGAATTAATAAGGCTATTAAATCACTTATCATTTGTCCTCATGTAAACAGAGTCAGAATCTGCTCCTTCGCTCTCAGTGACATACACACCTCCTCACAGACTTTTCTTTGTATAGAAGGTACCTTCTGTATAAAGACATACCTTCTTTGTAGAGGATAAACTCCTGAGAGCAGACATTTACCTGGCCAATAGCATTGTGTTACTACCTAAAGCCAAGGAAAGACAATTTATTGGCTCTGCTGACAGACACCATAGATTTTCAAACTCCACAAGCCAAAAAACATTCATCTAAGCCATCTTGTGGGTTTTGTGCTGTGTTGGATCTAGGCCTGTTTTCTAAATCTTGGACTCTGCTGCCCCAGTAAGACAATGCAGGGAAAACCAGTGTGGCACAGAGATACAGCTGGGGTGTCTGCAGAAGCTGTAAACATAAAATTTGGAAGCAGATGTGCATGTGCTTGCATGCATATTAAAACTGCCATTACATTACACATATAAGAGTAAAATACCAGACAAGCTGGAGAGGTGGGCCTGTGAGAACCTCATGAGGTTCAACAAGGCCAAGTGCAGGGTCCTGCACCTGGGTAGGGGCAACCCCCAGTATCAATACAGACTGGGGAATGAAGAGATTCAGAGCAGACCTGCAGAGAAGGAACTGGGTGTACTGGTGAGCAAAAAGCTAGACATGAGCCAACAATGTGCGCTTGCAGCCCAGAAAGCCAACCGTATCCTGGGCTGCATCAAAAGCAGCGTGGCCAGCAGGGCGAGGGAGGTGATTCTGCTCCTCTACTCCGCTCTGGTGAGACCCCACCTGGAGTGCTGCATCCAGCTCTGGAGCCCCCAGCACAGAAAGGACATGGACCTGTTGGAGCGGGTCCAGAGAAGGGCCACGAAGATGATCCGAGGGCTGGAGCACCTCTCCTACGAGAACAGGCTGAGAAAGTTGGGGTTGTCCAGCCTGGAGAAGAGAAGGCTGCGGGGAGACCTTATTGTGGCCTTCCAGTACTTAAAGGAGGACTATAGCAAAGATGGGGATGACCTCTTTAGTAAGGCCTGTTGTGACAGGACACAGGGTAACACTTTTGAACTAAAGGAGGATAGATTTAGACTGGATAGAAGGAAAAAATTTTTTACAATGAGGGTGGTGAGACACTGGCACGGGTTGCCCAGAGAGGTGGTAGATGCCCCATCCCTGGAAACATTCAGGGTCAGGTTGGACGGGGCTCTGAGCAACCTGGTCTAGTTGAAGATGTCCCTGCTCACTGCAGGGGGGTTGAACTAGATGACCTCTAAAGGTCCCTTCCAACCCAAACCATTCTATGATTCTGTGATTTTATACCTCTCCAGAGTCAAGGAGCATGTATGTGATCAAGCTTATGCAGCTGAACAAGTGACGACACATCAACAGCAGTGCAATTATTATCTGTGTTAGCAGTGTTAACTTGCAGCTAACGAAAGATACCAAGTGCTAGCTTATGAATGTGATGAAAGTTTAAACTAACACATTTACAAAGCATTTTGGCATTCAAAGAGCACACGTACAGCTATCTACCTTAGCTCAGCCACTTGCTAAGTTTCAGCAGCCCCATAATGTTCCCAATATCGTGACTTATCACTGCTGCTAAGGATAGTTGACCAAGACCATAAAGTACTTTCACTCAGGGCTCAGGCTGAGCTTCTGAAATGGAGTCGCAGTTCAGGAGAGAGAAAACCGCAAGCCCATAACCAAAGGCTGAAGTTTATATTTGTAAACTACACGTGCCTGGGGCTCATGCCCTGGCAGCAACCCAGCTGGCAGGGAATGGTCTTAATCCACACTATTAAACTGCCTCCCTCTCCAAAATGGCCATGTCCAAATGGCCTGTCATGAATAATCGCTGGCCTGTGCTAACTCTGTACTCTGATCTGTTTTGGCGAGTTGGTCTGGACCTAAGCTACATCAGAGAAATTGGTGATAACCCGAGAGCACAGATGATCAAGCCTCAGCACCAAAGGATGCTCTCTGACATAGTTCAATCTCTCCGCGTAGACGTGGCCAAAGAGAGCAGAGCAGGAGGCAGAAGGGCAGATACACCTGCAGTCATGGCATTTATGCATCACAAAGAAACTTACTCACACTGCCATATGCCCTAAGTGAGAGAAGACATGAAGCTGTACTGTCAGGAGGAAGGCGAGGGGGGAGAGAGAGAGAGAGAGAGAGAGAGAGAGAGAGAGAGAAACATCTCCTTTGTTTTCTTTTTCATTCCATGGTTGTGCTGCCTACTACCTGACCTTGGGAATGAAAACGAAAAAAAAGAAGAGATACTTGCCCACAACTGATCAGGCCAATTCTTCAGACTTGTACAAAAAAGGTAATATTACACTTTGTGTTTTGTTTTTCCTACACAAGCTATGTGAAGTATTTCTGTAAGAATGAACTTGTGTGTATACCAGGTAGTAGCAAAATTTTGACTAATGACAAAAAAAGACTAACATTAACTATTAATATCAGTGCTATACCATTAATTAATATTAATTAACATTTACTTATGTTAGGCAAGCCTTTCCAAGGTACTATCAGTCCTACTGACTGGGTCACACTACTCTTAAAACTGGCATTGAGCTTCACCTGGGCTTCATCTAGATTAAGGTCAAATGACAGAAGATTCAATGTATCCCAAGTCAGGCAAGTCTATTTCTACAAAGCTGATTTATGCTTTTGTTATCATTTGATGCTGTTTTCTTATAAAGCAGACAGTGGAGTTGCCTCTCTAAAATTACCTAGGAAGTTGTATGCTCCAGTTAACACAGACAGATGAAGCTACTAGTATTATTCAGACAGTGGTAAGTACTTCTTTCACCTACTCCCCAACCCACACCACAGTCAGTGGGACTTTATGTCCAAGCAGTGACGCACAAGATGACGCATGCTGTTAGATGGCAGCCAAATCAGTAAATCTCTCAAAATACAAAGGATATCTCCCCTTTGGCCACCCTGTTGTATACAGCTTGCAACAAATTTGACTTTTGGCAGTCCTTAGCTCTGCAAGAGCATGGTAGCAGCACTCTCCCTGTTGCAGATTTTAAACCAGATTTTTCAGCTCAGTATATTCTGCCCACCCCACCTTTATTTTTTTTTATACCAGAACAAAACAACCCATGAAGGACTTGTTCTGACACAATGGGGTCCCTGACAGCTACAGTTTCCCAGTTCCTAAGGGAAGAACCCACTGTTTCTGAGCCCCTCTCTCTTCTCCTGGGATAAGAGAACAGTTTGACATTTTCCTCAACTTTTGCAAGGGAGAGGCAATAAGCAGGCCAATTTATTTTGTACTTTGAGAAGCATAAGAAGGAGCTGTTGCTGCCTATTTAATGTTTTTCCTTTAGCCCTGAGAAAATGATCTTTCCAAGGGAAGAGCTATTCCCCTTATTTCTTGGCAGGATAGAGATGGTGATCCCATTACTCCTTGAGAAACAACAACAGAAGGGATATTCACTTACCTCCGTGAGGAAGCAAATGGGGATCGACAGTGTTTAAAACACTAACAGGCCCTAGGTAAGCGGAGCAGAGCAGGAAGTTTAGGCTGCATAAAGATTTTCTTTAGAGTTTAGTTGCACCAGTGAAAAAAAGGTACTTGTGATTTCCCTGTCAGTTAATGCAGATGAGTGTTTTTCACTCCGTGCTTTTACCTCAGCTAACTACTACCCAACCAAACTACCATTCATCCCTTTCTTCTGCTGCTTAATTAAAGAATGGTCACAGAACATAGAAATTATAAGCCATAGAAAATCTTTGGGTTGATTTACGCTACTATTGCATTTTGTTTTTCACAGCATGAAAAACCGGTTATAACCTACTATGCTTCACTCAGTATTTCTGCAATGTTCTTCCTTACTGAGACTTTCATAAGGTTAATGGTAATAAAGTTGAAAACATCACTTAAAAATTACTGCATTAGCCTAACTTCTATCACAATTAAAACCTTGGATTCTTTTGTCCTGAAACTTCACACCAGGACAGCAGAAGCACCATGTCTGGCTGGCAAAATACATACCTAAATGCTTCAGAAGCCCAGAGCTTTATACATCAAAACTGAAATTTTAGACATACAATATTGTTTTCTGAAATTATTTCTGAATATTATCAAGCCACACAGTTAAGTTAATCTTGTTTTCATGACCTGACATAGTATTATTAGCACAGGGCATGGCCTAAATTGGCTTTTTTTAAAGAAAAGCAAAATACCTTACTTTTCTTCAACTCCCAACTATGATGATACAAATGACAGAAGACCTCGGGGGCCTTATTTTTAAAGGCATGAAGTCATTAAGTGCTGGGAAACGAAAAGCCTTTCACAGAATGTGATTGAAGTGCAGGAATTCACCCATCCACTCTGCTCCTCCTCTTGACTGGCTCTAGCAAGGATGTTCCCTGTATGGAGATCTGTGTGCTCACTCTCTGGGTGAGGCATGGGTGACAGTTCTGAGATTACTTAAAACTGTATGCAAATAGATACTAATCCTCTTCCTCCAATACTGAATTTTGAATCTGAAAAATCTTTTCACTGAAAACCTATTATTTTTTAATGCAATAAGAACAGGACAGGTTCTTGCGGTAGAAATGTCAACTCCTCCCAGTCTCTTTGCTCTGCTAATGGCAGCACTTTGAAAGTGTGACCTCCTTAACTTTGATGAACATTTTTGCAGAGAGGTCACTTCAGATAATACTTTTAGCAAGACAAATGCACCACACCGTTATAATAATAAATGATATGTGAATTATAAATTTGGCAGAAAATTCTATACTCTGTGAACAAAATTACATTAAGATAGATAAAGCAGCCAGGAAAAGCAGAAAATTATAACTCTAGCGAGGGAGTGGTCTCCAAGGCAGCTCTTAAGTAAATATTTTTATCCATTTTTTTCTTGAAAGTCTCCTGTGAGGTTTTTCAAAAAAAAAAACCCAACCCCCCAAAAAACATGAGAGCAAAAACTCAACATGGCAAGAAGAGATCATGCACAGCTCTCAAATATTTTTGCAGATTCTCCAGTTGCTAAAACTTATTGTTGTTGTTTTAAGGCTATGACTGCTCCCACATTCCTCTCTCAGAATCTACTAAAGCTGTGCTGTTGGCAAGTATCGCTACATTACTTTTAAATGACATTTAGTCCTTTTGCTCTTGGTACTCATGAACTGGGCTTCAGAATTAAAGGGAACTGCCCTCAGAGATTGCAGAAACATTGGAGACCAAAACCAAAAAAAACTTCAAACATTTGCATTCTGTCTCAAGATAAATTCCAAAATCCAAAAGAATCTTATCACCAATTTGCTGTTCCCACCAAATACTTAATAATGAATGATCCAAATTTCCAAACAGAATGCAGAAGATTTGTATATGATATCTACATATTGTTTATTTTAATTCAGATGCTAATATATGAGCACTGTTGTTTTCTGATATAATGATAGCCAAAGGAGTAATTTTTCCCTCTTGTTACCGATACTAAAATTTGAGAGTCGGAGGGCTTGACCACTTGCCTCCTAGCTGCAATGCTTGCTATGCCAGTGAGTATTACAGTCATGTTGTGACTACAACAGCAAGTCAGTCCTCAGTTCTGTTAAGCTTGACGTGAATACTCTTCTTACTTTGCAATGCAACATCATCCATACATATACAGAACACTAAAGCGAAAATTCCAAAGGAGAGCTAAATGCTCTGACCAGGGTTAATTTTAGCAGACCTCTTGGGAATACCTTGTCTGATCCATGAGGCAGCACCCCTGACTGGGAGAAGGAGCCTTGGCACTGAGAGCTGTCCTCCAGCAGGGAGGGACCCCTTCAGAACAAGGGCCCACCTAAACCCCATACAAGTCCCACGGCATCGAGTGCACGTGGCTGACCGATCCGGTGGTCAGGGAGCTGGAGTACCCACAGCACAGCGCTGCACAGACACATCCAGCATGTGTAGGGGAGTGTTAGCAAAGAATCACCCATCTTGGTCTCAGAGTTAACAGTGGGCACTTGACAGCTCTGTGCCATTACTGCTTTCCAAAGATCATCCTGCTTTCATGAATAGGAAAGGAAAAAGATTAGTACTGTAGATGAAAACTTTCCTTTCTTAGACTTGAAATACTATTTGGTGTGCCGCAGCATGATGTGCCAGAGTTGGCAGCCACTCCGGGCCAAAGGGCTGGATTTCATTTCCAAACTCCTCCAATCTTATTAATCTTTCCATAGGAATGAAGTAGAGATAGCAACACTGTTTTGACTGCTAATGCTTCATGTAAAAACTAAGCTTCTAATGACTTGAGACAGAAGGCAAATCTGCCAGTCAGCAAAACATTTAAGTACATGCTTAGTTTAAGAAGTTTTGCTATCTATTGTGTGCAACTGTTCTCTTGAATCACAGATGTAGGCTGGGTTTTGTACAGACAAACTTGAGCTATTTAGCAACTCATCCCACCCATGCCATCATCCTAGAAGGCAATGCTTTGACCTAAAGAGGTGCTTGCTCTTTCTGTCGACTACAGTGAGGTACAAGACAATTGCCTTATATGTTTAACTGGTAGATGAGAAAGCTCATGCTTGAAAAATCCTACCCATAATGGCTTACCAGTAACTCAGCAAGACAAATCTGTCACCGCTATATTCGTTACATGAACTCAAAGATTGTCAGCAAGACCCAGACCAAGAGCTATGTTACTTCAGAGTAATTTTACTTTGTAACACCAAGGTAAACAAAATACATCTTACAGTTTACTTTTCTAGCTAACCCCAACCCAACACATCCCGGTTTTATCAGTTTCATCTAGGAGGTAAAATATTTTCATCATTTTGCATATTCATTCACTTCAACATACCTGATAGCAGGAAGAAAGTGATTCATTATTGAGTTACATCAGTGTCAACCTGCTCACAATGATGTAAAACCAGAGCACTGCAAAGTGAACCTGACCCACTGGGTCTTCAGACAGAGAAGATTAATTTCAAAGCAATTTCAGAAGACAAAACCGCATCAACTATAAGGAATACCTTCAAGTGCCAGTCCTAGTTTATCAGTCCAGAAAGTTGTTTTGAACATGGAAGTTCAGGCAGTAAATTAAATTCTGGTTTTGCTGTACTGTGCGACAAAGGAATTTGCCTAACAATGAGCGATGTTCATGCATTTGTATTCAGACAACTCCACAGTCATAAAAGCCCATCATAGCCTTTAAATGAAGGGGGAAAAAAAACAGAAAACAAAAAAATCTTGTCCTGTTTCAGGGAGTACTTTTTGCCTGTACCTAATCAGAAAGTTCAGAAATGTTGAATATTTGGAAAAGGTTACCTGCATAAGAGAAAACTTGATCATTACAATAGGAAAAGAGAATCACAATTTTTGGAAACTGTGATATCCGCTTTTTTTCCTGCTCTAGTGTCTTAGCTAGTAAAAGAATATTTCCCATTCCTCTGAGACCAGATGGCTTTAAGTTTTAACCTTCTGAACTGCAGCAGCAAAGTTGGAACAGAACTGGAAACATAGAGGTTTTCATTCTCATGAAATGGTAATCGTTTTAAAATTTAGTTCCAGCTCACGTCAGGTCCACAGAAAAACTTTCAGAAAAAGTGTGTTACAGCAGGAGGCTCTGGGCTGGGGAAAAAGACGGAAAAAAAAAACACGTTTACCAGAATGCCTCTGTCTGCCTTAGTTTGACCTAGCAAATTCAGGACTTCTCAAAATTTGTGACTTTGGGCTAGTGTCTCCATGTAGGCAACTCTAGACCAGGAACTTCAGGGCTTCCAGACTCTTGGCTCACCTGAAAGACATCCTGGTAGACCCTGCAGTTTTAAGATCCACATCTTCGATTTGCCATAAATTAATCAAACTTTGTATGTTTTGGCACACAAGGTTTGAGTGTTTTTTTACAAGGAATGATTTTACGCAAATTGTTCTGTCTTCTTGTACTGCTGCATACTGTTCAGCACGCAAAGGATATTGAAACCTTTCTCTAGAAGATGATGCTGTCATAGGTATTACAACTAACTCAGAGTGTAACAGCACAATCAATGCAATGTTTGGCTTTGCCATCTGTTCTTAGGCAAGGAAATATGCTAAACTGGCATACCTATGGATTATCGCCTCCTTTTCTTCCTTGGAGGAAGGAATACCTTCTTTGGAAGGTATTAACAACTTTGAAATGGTACCAGGGCCCAACGAGACCCCAAGTACCACATTTACATTTTCTTCTGCTTTTCTCTGTATACACAAGCCTCAAAATGTCCATCACTGAAAGACTGGCATGGATATTGACTGCCTATGAATAAGTATATAGAGGCATGTTGCTCCTGCACTAGCGTTTACATTTGTTATAAGAATACCCAAATGCCAAACATTTAAAAGTGCTGCGTCAAGGCATTTGGAAAGTAAAACACCCAGGAACCCTCATGGGGACATAAGTCAGGAGGAAGCAACAGAAACTCTTCCTTGCATGTTCCATAGCTGGAATTCCAACACAAGGGAAGTCAATGTATGAGGCAATACCCTGCATGGACAGATATGGCATGGCACTGTGGTGTACAGACACTTTTCCCTTACACATCACACAAGTATTTTGCCTGTTTCTTACATTATGCTTCTATTATATTATCCTTCCAGTTGGGGAAGGGGGTATATCATTTTGGAGACTAATAGTGTTCTTTTGTGGTTTGAAAAGATGCAGGCCATCAAACCACAGCAAAAACAAACTTTGGTCCAATATATTGACCATATAATAAAATATAGATTTTATATCAGTTTAGCTTCTGTCAGATTAGAGCAAAAGATCAAATTTTAAACAAATCTGTAATTAAACCAGGCAGATGACTGTCAGATCAGACCTCTTACTGAAGATCTATCATATCAATACAATTCTAGTCTGTCCTGTCAAAGCTTCATGATGTTACATGGAATTTCAGAGGAAGAAACATGTATTAACAAACCATGCAATGCTGTACAAAGGGAAGACTATACTTTGCAGGACCTTGCATCCTACAGGAAAATATAAACATACTAACATCATGGCCTTTACAACAGAGAGAGCTAATAACATGCCTGTCTATGTTTAAAAGAAACCAAGCCTGCAATATAGTACATACTCACTATGTGATCAGAAGGCAGGAAGATTTTAACAGCTTCTAACAGTGCAACAAGCTTCCACAATTTTCAGCTCACTGCTTTTCTCTCCATTTTATACTTAAAGCTCACTAATGCTTTTACTTGAGAAAAAGCCGCAAATCTCATTCTTTCTGTATCTTAGAACTCATTTCTTATCACCACTGGAAAAGAGACAAAACACAAACCCTGTCACCACTGCATGAGAGCTCTTCGTAAGGCTGGTTTTAATTTCATTCTTTTCCTTCTCTTTCAGGATTAAAGAGACCAGGAAATCAGAAAAAAAAGCTGAAGTATTTTAGGCATTTTCACTTGCTTTCAAAAAATCAATCCATCTCCTGTGGTCAGTGGTGCATGCCTCCATTAACCCTCCTTCTCAGTGAGCACTCTAACTGGAAAAGCAATAGTGGGTAACAAGCAAAGAATAAAAATACTTCAAAAAAACAAAACAAAACAAAAACCGATGTTTTTTGTTGAGCTTGGAATTTAAAAGATGAGCTTGAGGTGTTACACTTTGTACTGAAAACAGCACAGTGATTGAGCAAAATAAAACACGCTATCCCAAAAACCAGTCACATTGTGGCCTGAAAAACTATGATATGCCGAATTATAAAGACTATCTGATAACTTTAACCTGCAAAAAGTACTTGAAATAGAGACATACCTAATACACACAAGGAACTTGTACCGTGATTGAATTTGATTTTAGACAGTGAGAATATGAAACTGTCACAAAGTACCCTGTGCTTCTAGTAAAATCATGGAGAATGACATCTCCATGGACTGTTTCTAACTTTATTTTTACAAATGATATGAAATCACAAGGCCATATCTTACGCCTTCCCTTACTAAGGAGATACGAAAGAATACACACTTTTTTCCTTAGAGAACTCAGAACTTAATAAAAAAATATTTTATTAAAATCACTGGCTTCACTCATTCCATGCCACAAAAGAGTCTAAACCATTTATATTCCTGTAAAAAGGCACACTCACACAGGGAGTTATTAGTTATAATACCCTTAAATTAAATTTGACATGCTTATACCATGAAAGTTACCTCTATTAAAGGCACAGTGCCAGATCACAGGCTATACCACCCTCCTCAACAGACATACCTAAGGGAAAGGTAGAAAAGAGATCTTTTGCTACCAATGCAGCAAGGACTGTCACTGAGCTGGCATGCTGGGGGAGTATGTACGACACACTTGTCAGAATTCACTTTCCCAAAGAGTCAGAAAAACAAAGAAAGAGACTAATTCTTTCAGGGGAAAAAAAAAAAAATCCCTCCCTGGACTGACTTGGGGAAGCCAGCACCACACTGCCTGTCAGCCCGCTTTGACAGCAAAAGCCCTGCTGGAGCTCTCTCAAAAGGCAGCAGAGCTGGCAACTGCAAAGCAGTTATTCAGCCACCAGTAGTGAGCACTGGCCACTAAGAAATCCCCAAAACATGTCCCAGCAGCAAGCACAGGCTGAGCCTGGGCTAGGTACGCCCGGGCGCACGGCTCCCAGCTCCACTGCTGGCTGGGGGTTGTGCTCACCAGGTACCCATGCCTCCACTGTGCTACACGGATGTCCCCTGTGATAGAGACTTGCAGAGACTGTACTTCAAGTCCCTTAAAGGTCTTTACGCTTTCATTTTGCTTCATTCAACATGAACAAAACTACCTAGAAGTGAGGAGGGTTCACCTGAACTAGCTGTCTCCATGACAAACTTGCTACGGAGACGTTGCTGTCAGCGGTGTCAATGTGAGCCGCCTATACCGCCTGGCTTTAGGTCTAGGTGTCAGGCTCTAGCCCTATTCTCTTCAGCATCACTAACAAAACCCCTCTCCAAGGCATATTTTTTTCCACCTACTAAAGACTAGCTCTTATTAGCTTAATGGTCAAGGCAGCATCTCCTAAAGCTAACAGAAAGTCAGAATTCTACTATCAAATCCACCTATCTTTTCATTCAAAGTAGTCTATATTTTTAGAATGCATGGCCAAAAAAAAATCATTTTACGTTTTTTTTTCTGTTTTAAAAACCGAAGAAATTTAAGAATAGCAATAACCACCTAGAAGGAGAAGGGGGGAAAAAAGCTTTAGTTTACTCCAAACCAACCAATGGTTTGCTTTTCTAACGAAAGCAAACCCCAACCTTTACATTATGCTGCCCGTACACTGAGATTTTTCTCTGCGTATTGACAATGTCCTTCTGCATGGATGCTTGCACTAGAAAAAAGTAAATGGTATTGAATATTTCAAAATAACTGTATGGCAAGTATTACTATTTAAAAAGAAATCATTTTATCTACTACACTGGACATTTTGCAGAGCTCCATTATTCAATAAATCCTTAATGTCCACTCCAGCCCTGGGAAGCTACACACAGCTCATCTCAAAGTCCCACAGAGAAGAAATGCAGAGAACTAGAAAGGAACTATTGCAGCACTGGGAATCATGCACTTCAATTCATCTGTAACTCCACCATGTGGGATTGCCCCATCATGTAACATGACACAAACAGAAGAGTTTAAACCTCTACTTGACTCCCTTGAATTGGTCCTGTATCTGCCCCTGGATCTCAAAGAACTGCTTGCAGCAATGGATGCCTATACACAAAACACAGGAGAGAGTTCACATGAAGAAAAAATGAGGCAGGAATGGGGGATGCAAAATCTCCTTTCCACAAGAGATTACTCAGGCTTCCTCTGTGCATTGCCCAAAGCCATTGGGAGGTAGTCATGCTACCTCCAATTGACTTCATCAGCCTACTTGGCCCGCACAACACTATGCTGAGTTGCCAGCTCAAGTCCTGCACTAGTAGCAGCACTGCCAGCACAACGCTTGGTCTCTCATGGAGCAGAGCAGCCTTGGAGCAGCACGGTGCAGCCTTCCCTCTGCCAGGATGGAGCACATGGGGCTGCCCCAAGAGGCAGCAACTGGGGAAAGCTGACTTCATGGAGATTGAGTTAAGTTTCATGAAGTGCAGGAAATTGAGCAGAGCAGTGAAAAATAAAAGAAGGCAAAGATGGAGGAAGACAATTTTAAAAAGGAAGGGAAAAATATGGTGAAAAAAAGAGTGGGACCAATAAGCAGTATTGGACAGATGAAACTTTGAATACTGATTAAAAAGTTACTAACCTTTAAGCACAAGTAGAAGCAAGAACACCAAATTCAAGTAGAAAATGTTCAGCTTAATTTGTTCTTAAAGGTAATTTGCAAATTAAGATCAGGCTAATTTCCCTCATTTGCTTCTGAGAGCCAAGGTGAGACTTTTAGAGAAATGAGAATCAGGAACTGGCATCAGAAAAAGGAAGATATAAAACTAGTTCATGTGAATGAGACTAAAAAAAAAGACTGAGGCAATAGCCCTCTGCATGTAGGCTAGTGGACCTGAAGGGCAACCAAAATCTTGCATATCAACATTCTGAAGGCTCTCTACATCTTCTTACCTGTTAGCTCACTAGGAGAAGATTTTCAAGGCCACCACTGATAACTCAGAGCCACAGCCAACTCGGAAGCATGTTGGCACATTAGCCATTTGCAAACACAAGAAAAGCATATCTCTGAATACACACTTCTGAAAACCTGTCCCCTAAGATGGAGGTTTTGTAAAAGCAAATCAGCTATCAGTTAGATGTCCATATGTTAACACCTTGCTGCCATTTATGATTTCAGAAAGGTCCATTTCTATGATTACCCTGACAAAAGACATGAAGTGACAACTTAAGAGAATAAGAGCAATGTTTTTCCTTCACATATAGTCCACTTGTATAGAAATGCAGCCCACTATTCTAATGCCACTTGTTCCAGAAGTCCTCCCCCATGTATTTACCATTTTTAAATTTTGAATGCAGCATTTTCCAGTTTGCTAGCTCCTGCCTGACAAAGAATTATTCCCTTGCTTCTTAATGTATAACTAAGGAAAAACAAAAGATGATCTCAACTTACCATCAAGCAACATGCCCGCTAGCCTCACATTCCTTTCTCAGACAGAAAATTACACACCTGGATTTAAGTCCTATTCCCTCACCTCTACCTCTGCTATACAGCCTTTCATAGAGGAAGAGATCATACAGGCATAACACATTTGCATGGAGCAGACAACTCGAGGAAGTTAAGAAAATCACCTGCATCATGCTCAGCTCCTTCTTCTTCCCACAGCTACCAACTTACTGCTGGAGAAAAAGGTAACCTCTATAAATACACAACATATTTGGCATAAGGCACCACTGCAAATCAAGGCAGAGATAAGCAATGCCTGAAAAGACCTTATTTTCTTTAGCCACAGCCAATTGGCTTTTGCAGGAGACCGATAACTGGAAAAAAATCCTGTAAAAGACTGAAAGGGACAGACTGGTGAAGAAAAGACAGAGGGGAGAGAATGACAAGAAAAGAATTAGGAGAAGCTTCCAGCAGATTACAGGGGGCATCACACTAGCAACCTGCAACCTGAGAGAAGATGGAGGAGTTTCCTAAGATACAAAATCAAGGCAGGCTGAGATAGTGAGAAGTACTGAATATCCCACTAGAGACAAGAGTAAAAGGTAGATGAAACTTTGGGGAAAGCAAAGGGACAATGGTGTAAAGCAAAGAACAAAACAGAGGAGGAGAGCTTACAAAAAAGATGAAAATCAATGTGAGACCACATGAAATTAATTTAAATTCATCTAGAAAGCAAAACAGTTATGATTTCCCCTAAGGGATTAATATCTCTGTTTCTCTTGATACAAGTTCACATGCAAAGACTATTTATTATTGTTGCCTAAAAATTCCAGCAAAGTAAAGTACAAGTATTCTCAAGTCTAAAGCATCCATGGGAAATTTCTCTTCCTGACAGCTAAAATCAACCAAATTGGTACGTTTCAAATATCATAACATGACAAAAAAGAACAGCATGAAGTGGCTCAGGTATTTTTTTTCCATCACTTTTATTCTACCATCAAAGCTTTGTAAAATGCCTGAAAAACATTCTCTGAAAAACAACTGAGATAAGAAATTTTTTGGGCCCCACAGGGATACCCAGCAACTCAGAGCTGTTTGTGGAATGCAGCCGCCTGAGAGGCTTCATCTCTTCGCCTAGCAGGAGCAATGGGATCCCATCAGATACTAGTTGTCCATAGATAATGCTACCTGCAACAAGATCCATCAGAAAACAATCTCCTGAGAGAAGTATCGTGCCATTAAATTAAGTGAATCTGCATGTTATCATATGCTAAAGAACAGAAAATTTCCACAGAACTTAAAAACCTAGGGCTTAAAGTCCACTTAGATCCCTGTAAACTGATTAAGTCCTTGATTAATGAAGAGAGAGGAATGATTTTGAAGGCCTCCAAGGTACAAATCACTCCCCTGCAGCTGAGAAAGAGAGCAGCCCAGAGTTACAGCAAACACTAAGAGCCCAACTGGAATGTACTGCTTTGAAAGAGGCAATTAACAGGCCTTGACTGCAATGTCAGCCACCCTCCTGGTTCCTCCTGTCATACAGGCTCCCCTCCCAAACCTTCCCCAACCACGTGGGCAGCCCAGAAGTCAGTAATGGTCCATTTAAGTGCAACATCTCTATGAAGAGAACCATTGGTAAGGTCAGGGCCATGGAGACATGGACACAGGCTCTTATTTCACAGGACTTAGGCCTTTAATTTTACGTCTGTGCAATGAGTGTTATTTTAGGCCTAAGCAAGCTCCTCCTTAAGTTAATGGATATGCACATACCATAATAAAAAAAGCATGCCTGCTATTACTATCAGATCATATTTTTTCTCACATCTAGTTATGCAAAGCATGAACTCAGACCCAGTTAAACACAGCACCAGGGAAAAACAATTTTAATGGTAAAGACTAAATGGAGTGGGCCGAAGAGATCAGAAACATGAAGAGCAAGGATGAGGAAGGAACAGGAAACTCACACCTCTAGGTGGAATTCCCCCAGCCCTGGTCAATGACGAGGGGTGCGGATCAAGCTCCCCTTGATCATGTTTTGCAGAGACAGGAAAGGTACTTTTTCCTTTCCTGAGCAGCCCAGCATCCTGGGCCCAGCTGCTTAAAGGGTGTCTTCCTTTATCCTCTTCCACGGATACTTGGGCAAGATAAAACTGATGGCACATAAGCACTCACAAAATAAAATGAGAGGAATCTTCCAGAGAAGAAACGGGGAAGGAGGAAAAGTTACTTAACATCGCAACCCACAAACAGAGGAAGACAGGTAAATTAGCATCTTCATTCCTCCTCAGCACAGGGCAAAATGTGTATAATAAGACTCCCACTCGGTTATCAAATTTTTCCTCTTCTTTAACAGATGTGTTCTGTGCCTCACTGAGCTCTCCTACTAAACATGCTTCTCTCACCAGAATATGGATAAATTATCTCGTAATGTTTCTGCCTTGGTGTAATATGCTAATCTATAATGATAACAGAAATGTACATATCACTGTCATCATCAAAGCACTGCGCAAATACTAATGAATTAATCCATGAACACTGCACTGGGGAGTGCTAACGTGGGATTAATATCTTTAGGTATGTAGGCGGATAATGTTTATGGTCAGCATTTAATTTATGTGCCTGATTTCACCTTCCAAGAAAGGTTGCTCCCTTAAAGCAGGTCATCCATCTGCCTGCAAGGGAAGGGTGAGAACCAGGAAGCAGTGGCTGACTCGGAGCCAGACCCTGCCTGACAGTGGAAAAAGCTGCTTCAGAAAAGCCTGGAATGGTCCCAAAGCCTCCTCACCTCCCAAGCCACGCAAAGAGAGAGAGAGAAAAGTTTACAGCTTAGGTGGGATAACACTGGAGGTGGCTGACATTTCAAGAAATAGTGTATTAAATTGGAAAAAGTAAACCTTGGGACACAAAGCAGGCCTGAGGTAACGCTGTGATGGTGGTGCTTAAAATTTATTTTGCACTAGAGTATCTTGGCACGTGCCCAGAGGGAGAGTGGAGAC
>VZTV01046120.1:278-12115 GCA_013400875.1 Anhinga rufa | reverse complement strand
AGGGAATAGGAATGTATTACCTTTGAACATAAGGAGTGGGAACAGGAAACTGCATGATCAAGCCATTTCTCAAAATTAAGCTTGTTTAAAAATGGTACTGAATGACAGTTCATAGAAGGGATGAGTAGATGATGACAGACTCCCCCCAAAACTCTTAGATACTCCTTTCTAATTACCTGTGAATGACTGGGATAAGCAAGCTGCTATGCTATTAAAATTCAGAATTAACATGGTATAATCAAGGGGGTAGCCAAAGTGAGAAAGAGTGGCTGAGAAAAACACAGAGGTGACTAGTAAGATGAGATAAGTTAGACACATGAATGGGCAAATGTATAGGCAAAGGTGGACATTCGACCCTGTAGCTGAGGTCTGGAGCAGAAGAAGGAGGGTGACTGTAGTCCACCTATTGGCAGGGGACAAAAATGGGGTTTCAGATCTGTTTTCCTAGAACATGTGTACATCTTGTGTTAGTATGTCATGTCTGCCCAGAGAAGTATTCAACCCTAGGCTGATGCCTTCTCTCCATTTAACAAATGCCTGAAGTGTTGATGGTTGCAAAATGGTTCAGCTTTAACTGAAATGATGAAACACATTGTCTTTCAGGCTATGTCATGACGTCGTAGTTATGATACTCTTCTTGTTTATGCATGATGTAGCTTCCTTCAATGGAAGAGTCCTATCATGTAATATGGAAGATTTAGACTTAAATTCACATAGACTGATTACTCTAACTTACATTGAACTGCTTAAGAGACCTTAAACTCAGATGAGAAATTAATTTTGAGGGCAGTGGTCTAATAGCTTGGGCAATCAGAGAAGATGATATTTAAGGCATTTGTGGTGGCTTTAAAGTTTTAGACAGGTAAAAAAGGAAGGAACAGCTGCCCGTGAGGAGGTGAATTAGGTGTTCTCAATTTTACTGACTCATGCTAGTCACTTGTCTTCATGTCAAGGTTTGTTTTTATATAACTGTCATTGAGCTAAATACCTTTAGGGAAGATTGAACAGGCAAGTTATTCTGACAAAATAATTCTTATTCTAATATAGCATATATCAAATGAAGTACTAGTATACATGTATTTTAAGGTCTTCACTGACATAAATTCATTGATAAGGGCAGTTTGGTTTTGTTTTTCCACATTCCTAATAGTTATGCTGACAAAACGTTTACGTATAGAACAAGTCTAAATTAACAAAGAGCTAATCCTCATGTAACTTATTTGCTGAAGTGCTAGTTTAACCTCCTTTTTGGCTTCATGGTATGTAAGTGTAGGTAAAAATGAGTAAATATAGTGTGTGTGTTTGTATAGATATATATATATAAAAATATATATACTCCTTGCCTTCTTACTGTCAATGGGACTATTGTATAGAATTTTTCAGGACCCCACTGCAGAATTGAAATAGGAACAAACAGTTATGGTGGAGTTTCAGTGGCCTGGTTACTTAAAAGATGTATGTATATGGACATTTGTCTAAGTTGCTTCTCTTACATACTTACTATTCTCCAAAGGATTAGACTCCTGCAAAGTTTTTTCTACCTCTTTCTCATCATAGTTGAAACTGGTAGGATGTGCTGCAGCCTCCCTGATTCTGTATTACCTGAGATCTGTAGACGGGGTTTTGGCAACTGAGGGTTGACAGAAGAGCTCTTCAGTCTCATATAGAATCATGGATCATGCTATAGGATATAATTAATGCCACCTTACACATTGCCTCTGAAGCTGATCCCTCCTGTCTGGCACAGTTCTTGCTCCCAAAGCCTCACCCAAAGAACCATCTGTGATAAGGTACAAGTAAATGGATAACTAGGAGCTCACTTGCAGCTCTAGCCACAAAACCATCTGCTTCTCAGGAAGCAGTCAAAATCTTCTAGGATTTTTTAGGTGTATATGTCCAACTACTGCCAAGACAGATAGAGAAAAGTTAGTGAAACAGAGCTATGATACTTTTTTATTTCTTAGACTTTTTATGAAAGCCTGATGCTTGAGTTCAAGGGAAAGGAAATGGCCACATTAATACCTAATGAGTAGTAATTGCAGGAGTTACAGTAATTGTTATAATCCAAATGGTAATATTGCATATGGCCATTAGGATTTAACACTTGGGAGACAAAACAAAAGATGAGCAATTATTTGGCCTGCAAATGTATTTTTGGATTATCCTTATTATCCAATATCGTTGAGACATTATGAAACCGTCTAAGTAAGCCAGAGAATCCTGATACGTTAAGAATAGCCATACATGGAATGGAAAAATGAATTGTGGCATAATTCTCTGAAAAATGTCAATGTAGATAATTAGAAAATTATATTATTTCCACCATTTTTAAATTGCACTGTAGATGTAATACAAAATGTTGCTGCAAAAATGCATAGGGATTATTTAATAATTAAGTAAAATATAAAATCTAGTCTACTAAATTTACATTCCACTGACTCAGTGGGTGAATAAACTCCGTGCCAGACTACTGAATATATACACAGCTTGTTACCGGCTCTGCCCAGCTACAATACATTTTAAGAAGAAATTGCTTCTGTGCAGATTTTAAGGGCTGACTTATAGGAAAGGAAATGTTTCAGGACTTGTTCTCTAGACATTGTCATCCCTGTTCTAGGAAGTCAGTCTTACCTTTCCTAACTAAATCAGTGAATATTTTGCAAAGTGGAAAGGCCCTACCAGAGGTATCATCATGTAGATACTAATTGTGTTTAAAATTTTTAGGTATTTTCTTTTAATGAAAGGTCTGTTAGGGCTGCTAATATCTACAACCATCTGTGGCAAGCCTGTGTATTGTCTGGAAATGGAACAGTCTGAAATTTCTATTTTTGAGAAGTAATGTGGAACCAGAAGTGGTAGGAATGGTGGCATATCCTGGAAAGGAAGCAGTGGGGATTTCAGACCCAAAATCAGTGTTAGCCTCTATTGCAGTATATATCTGCAAGACGTATGTGAAACAGTCCTTTCAATTTATACATATCACACTCCAATTTATACATATTGAGAAAAAAAGCACACACCTACTTTAAGTAATCTTATATGTCAACATAAAGTCTTTTAACACTGAACATCAGAATGAAGTATACCCAGATAATCTTTCTGTTGATTGCTAAATGTGTGTGTGGTAGATCAGAACCGTACTCTGTGAGCTAAATAAATCCCTTTATTAAAGAAATGGAATTACAACAGAGGTAAATTTTGCTCTGTGCTTTTTGCTCTGTGCACGCTGCTCAGGTCTATTCTATAAGAATGTGTGATTTCTAACATAAAGATGAATGCTGTCTTAAAACTTCTCATAACATGAGATATGAGTCAGAAAGCAGGTGCAGATGATTAGATGATGGATCCAAAAGTAATTAAGCTCGTGGCACCTTCACTGCCCATGGACTGGAATGGATTCACCTGTGGTCTTGTCAGCTGGCCTCACACTGGATTCGGATACTGTGCCTCCTCCTCCCACACTCCCTCAAGCTTCAGACTTCTAATGAACATTATGTAGACCCTTAATGGACTTATCTCACATGTCCTAACAAATCTCTAAAGCTGTATGTTATATGCAGTTGCAGGATTTACCCCCTTTCCCCCAGTTAATACGTAGTTCATTGTAATAAATTGCTTATTTTTATCCTCGATATTAAAAAAATGCCATGTTGATCTAAACATAGCTATAGATCAAGATCTACTCACTATTAAAAAAATATTTGCTGTGGGAAACTAGAATTCTCTTTGATTTTAGAGTAGGAGATCAAGAGCAATTTTTTATCTAAGATAATCCTAGTGTGCTTGAAGTAGGCAGCTTGCCTTCTGGCTCCTTTGGCAACCACCAGCTTTCACATCCTGGGACAGGATCTTTGAGAACTGCTGTACTGAAGTCTTCAGTGTGCCAAAGTTGAGGATGATGTATCTCAATATACTGTAGACCTTATCCACTAATTCCAGAGCTGGGGAAGGCAGAGAAATACCTCAGAATTTTTACAGAAGTTGCTTGCCAGTTCTTGGGACGTTCTGACTTATTCCTTAATATTCTCATTTAACTGGCTTCATCTTGGTTTGAATATGTGCTTTTATGTTTATATTTTTGCTCACTGTATATCCTTTTAATTTTCATTAATTTTAATGGAAGTTAAATATGCACAGTGAAAAGAAAATTACACCAATATAGAAGCACCTAGACAAGCAAGCTGTTAGCAGCCCTTTCAGCACCGAGCATGTCTTCACATTAATAAATTGGCTACAGGAAGAGATCCCATTTCAAGTGAGTTACACTGTCAAACAATTAAATCACAGCAGAACATATTAAAGCCTCTTCACAATGATGCGAAAACTGCTATCAGTTCATCTAGCAGCTTTGGTAGTACAAAAGGAGCAAGTAAAGGAATATTTCAGTCCATTTCACTTCCCATTAGCGATCAAGTCCAGAGTGCTCAAATAAAAGGTCCGATATACCTTTACAGTAAAGTTGAATGGTAAGGGGTTTTTTACTGTTGACAAAAGAGCAAATATTATGACTGTTTCAAGATTAAAGAGAAAATCTCTCTAAAGATGTACTCACTTTGAAGGAAATGACACTGACTCATAGTGATACTTTGAAAGAATAATGGCCATATAATATGATTTTTAGTGTGCAAAGTTCAAAGAAAGATGAAGGTGAAACAGACTAAAAAACTTGATGGAACCAGAATTTAAAACAGTTTTGCTTTTGAAACAATTCTCGCTGTTAGAAATTCTTTATTAGTCATAATATGTTTTGATTAAATATTTGTCCTCTAGAATGTCTGCAAAATTTGTAGACATTTTGTACAAATTTTACAGATTTTGAAAATCATATTGCACTCAGCATGCACAGAGATGTATCTGTGAATTATCCTTTCTGTATCTGCTTGAGGAGAAACATTGTATTTGGATCCATCAGGAAGGCCGAGTATGGTTTTCTGATTTTGTTGCCTGATCCATGAAGCCCTGGTGCAAATGGGAGTACATTAAAATGCCAGGCACGACGGAGCCTAAGGAACTGATGCTGCAACATATCGCACTTTTTCCCCCACTCTTTTTCCCCACACATGGTTTTAATTCCACCAACTCATTCTTCTGTGGAGAGAGAGAGACTTTTGAAATAGAAACGGCAGAAAATTTTGCTGAGAGCTCTGTCCTGCTACACAAGGAGAAAGAGTTCATTAAAGAAAAGAAAGTAACGTTGTATCACGCACCGTATTTATATATGATTTTTTAAATGTTGAAAAATACTAACAAAATACAGCTATACTAAAAACCTCTTACTTTTCAAAATTATCAGAGTATTCTTCATCATTTGCTAATTATGATGACGTTAAAACACTGATATGTAATTATATCTATGTTCAGTCACTGAAAAGGTAGCACCTGACAGTATATTATCTGAGAATATTACCAGAAGATGCCAATTCCCTGTGCTAACGCTGGGCAGTATTCCCTCTTCGAACAAGTTTGCACATATTGCATTATGCATAAAACGTATTGTGAAACAAAACGGAGCCTGGGTTAAGCTGCTGGCTCAAAACAGCATAAATACATAAAAATGTCAAAGTCCTGGAAAATTTGATTTATGTTTTGCACCTTGGGCAAATACCAGCTAGACGTATAGTTTTCAAATTTTTGTCTTTCTCTGCAGGGAATATTATTTTAGTTGCTAAGGAACTACTAACTGAGAATATATGGCACTGATGAAGATTTAGATATTTCTTATTAGCTCATAAAGCAATCATGTTATTTTGATCATTGTGCTGCAATGAGATTCTTGAAAAGTAGTTAATTTTATTTCAGCAATTACATTGCCAGTTCCATGAAATCTGTATATAATTCTGCAAGCAGAAGGTAGAAATCGGAAATAAGGATCACAACTTTTATATTTACAGAAGCCGTGATACTGGTGAAGGTTTACATTTACAGAAAAGTTTTCTGATACTTTAAAAAAAATAAGTTTATTTTTAATGCTTTACTTACTCAGTAAAATCTCTACTCCAATGAACAGGCCAATTGAATTTGCTGTGCTTCTCTTTGTGAGAACAGTTACATCTTGAGACAGGGCTGTGAGAGACCTCACTGGGGCTCCCCCTCACCCCGGGGCTCTGTGCTGGGCACTGTGGGACCATGGCCAAGGGCCCTGCTCTGCTCACCCCTGATGGGGGTACAGCCCTGCACCCCAGCTCACCTGCTGCCCCTGGGCTTCTCTGAGGGGAGAAACAGAAAGATGAAGAGGGGGTGGGTGGTAGAAATATATGAAGCTGTGATTGTACTAGGCAGGTCAATATAAACTGACTTTTTCTATAATATGCCAAGTGGGGTGCAAATATGATTAGAAGGAAAAGAAATATTTTTCTTACACTTTATATATAAATCCTGAGACTCATTGTCCTAGGATCATAGCTTGAAATATAACCCAGAAAATGTCATTAAACAAAAAGGTGAGGATATAGTTTTTGACTCTGCGTGCTTCTGAGCAGTTTTCTGGAGGCAGAGGGAGCAATATTAAGAGAAGTGTGATTTCTACTTGCCTTATCTTTTTTCCTAAGCAGCTGCTGTTGACCACTTGCAGTCACACAACTGCTATGGTCTGCCCGGTATATTGTTCCTTATGTTCTATACTGTGAGATGATACTGAAAAGCTAAAGGGTTTAAAAGATTTTCCACAATTTTCTACCAAAAAGAACAACTATAGTCAAATGGCTTGTAACGTTAGTAAAAAGTGAGGACAGGGAAAATATCATCTCCTTGAATGGAGAAGGGAAGGAGTAGAAGTACCGAGATAATTTGCATAACAAATCTGTTAAGACAGACCCCAAATGACAAATAGATAAACTGACACATAAATAGAAGATAATTGCTTTGAATTTCAGCAAGGAGGATTCAGATAGATAGGTGGATAGAATAGATAGAATTCAGTTAGATATTGGAACAAACTCTCAACATTTAGAAGAATAAACCAATGGATTAGTGTCCCTGGTGACAATAAGGGATCTCCATGCCTGGAGGACTTTTAGAAAAGGTTAGATAAACATCTCTCAGCACTGACACAGGTACAGTTGTTTGTGCATCAGGGCCAGAAGCTGTGTTGACCAATCAGCCTGTAGTGTGAAAAATATGAAAAGCTGGTAAGTGAAATGATTGTAACATAAAACCAAAACCCGTACAAACCCATCCTATTACACACAAGTAGACTCTGAAAAAAAAAATCGAAATATGTATAGCAGTCAAAAGTTTTACTTAATTTTTTCCCTGTAAATTAAAAAATACATTATACAAGATGATCCATAGATTAAATTTTTTTCTCCAAAATGTTTCAGCTAAAAGTGTAATTAGGTGAGCTAAATAATCTCTGAAGTCCTTTACAAGCATGTGGTTGTGTAACCTATGCTCACAGTGTCTGTATAGTTAATGGAGACATATGGTCAAGCCCAGCAGGGGATGCAGCCTACCCCCCACCCTTCTGTAAGTGGCTGTCATTCTCCTTTGACTATAAATGAGACAGAATTAATGATATTCCAAGCTTTGGCACCCAGGTGCATCTAAGGTTTGCACACAGATGACACGTGAGGAATGCTATTACAGCTTTTTTGGTGGCTAGCTAGAGGGTCCGCCATTTGGATATACTAGATAGCTTGAACAGGATAATTGTTTTCCAAAGGGAAGAAAAATCTATGGGCGTTACTATTTCCATTGTATTATGAGCATTTTATTATTAATTTAAAACACACATAAATTGCATAGACATCTGATGAAATGGAAGGAATAACTCAGTCAAGGTAATTAAATAAGCACACCCACCAAAAAGCTATATTCCCAGTAGAACAGCAATGTGCAGAGAGTTTGCCTGCCAAGTAAAAAGAAAAAGCTAACTGGCAAAATTGAGACATACAGATAGATTTTGCTGCAGATAATTAAAAATGTGAATTTTCATTAAAATATTAATGGGAAAAGAGTTTCTTTTACCAACAAGTTACAGACTTGTATAGGTGAGAGACAAGCCAAAAATCCCTGTAGGGAATGTGAAGAAAAGCTCCTAGAAAATAAGGAAGTAAGTTACTCTTTTCCTTGTTATTGAAGCTAAACTTTATTTGAACCAAGCTATATGCATTATTACCAGGTTCAATTCATAAACTGATAGTGATAATAGACATAGCCTTTATAAACGGCCGTTGTGAGTATGTGATTTTGCTAACTGAAAGTTTATACCACTTTTTAGCTCAGTGCTGGATTTACTGATATGCTGTTCCCACCATAGTCAGTTCAATTCACTGCACTGCCCCTTATAAAGAAACAAAAAATAGGTTTTGCAGAGTTACAGGCAGAACAGCATGTAAAATTTGTGGAAGGAGAGTTTTGCAAAGGCTTTCAGAAAATTTTGCTATGTGGCAATGTGGTCCCCAAACCTCCTGTCCCACCTTTCTTCTAAATAAGTTAGAACCTGTTCACAAGCTCCACACTCTCCTGTACCCATCTGGGCTCCCTTGAGCCAGCAAGACAGTGCAGAGGCATGTGGCATGGGCTGTACAAATTGGTTACATCTCTTTGCTTGGAAAATTTTCCTGTAAGTCAGATCCAGCTTTTTTTTTTTACACTAGGTTACTCAGAAAAGCAGATCATGGGAAAACTGACAGTTCTCCAGTTCTGTCTTTATTATGGATTCAGATCCCTTAAGCTACATTTGGGACTATTAAGTTAAGTTTTCATATTCAGCTCAAAGACTAAATCAGCAGGCATTCTGGAATATAAAGTAAGTAATATACTCCATAACAAAAATAAATGCTTTCACAATGATTTACATGTTTACAACAATAACAGTGGCTAATGTGCAGTAAAGTCAAATTTCAATAAAAATGAGTTAATTAAGTCCTATTTTAATGCTAAGAAAAATAAATAAGCATCATGCATGGCTGATATAATATTAATTGCCTGCAAGATGACATATAAAAGCGTAATACTCTGTTATGATAATGAAGCAAAACCTAAAATAACAGACTACTGTTCACCGCTGCATATGGCATTGTCTGTACAGTGTCAGTGTGTGGGAGATGTTGTAAATAAGGTCTTATTAACTGGGGGAAAAAAACCCTTTTCTACTTCACAATTCCAAAATGCATCAGAGCACTGAAAATGCCTTTGTAATCTACTCTGTGTGTGTGTGCGTGCATGCGTGTGGAGTGAAAGAAAACAGTTTCTCAGTGTCTGTATTGAACCATGAACTTCTGGTCAGGTTTTTTTAATGAGATAAAATGCATCTCAAGAAACAAAGATACTTCTAAAGAAAATATAAATATTAAATAATTCTTTGTTCCTTTCTATCAGACAACACTTTCTGTGACATAACATCAAGTGAGGGACTCATAATGTGCATTTGTCCTCCTTGCAATTTCATTAATCTTTCCTTTTATTCTGAATGCAAAGATCAATATGTTTTGGATGCTTTTGACAACACTGTGCTACTGTAAGACAAGAACATTACAAAGTCAGCTTCAGAGCTTCACTGCTTATCTTATCAGACACAAGTTGATATTGGTCATTGGAAAATCATAACATTTCTTTGGACTTGGACTAGTGCAGTGCTCTGCTTGCATGCCTAATACCATAGGATGATGGGCTAAATGTAAACCACATGCTCTTTCTGTAAGACATTGGGAAAGGCTTTTTCTTCTTTTGCTCTACACACTTAGGTAAATACTCTCAATGAGCTTCTCAGCTGATGTAAGTTGCAATAGCTCTGTTGAAGTCAACTGAATTAGTGGGGCTCCGCCAACACATACCCACACAGGATTATATTCCTAAAATATTTACCAAATTATTGCACCAGCCTTGAAATTCCAGATGTGATAGGAATGTCATACATCAAATGTAGCAGAGTGACTTACTTCCAGAGCAGTTCTACTGACTTCCAGGGATCTGCTTGAAGAGTGAAGTATTACTCCACGTGAATAAGATAGTCATGATTCAACTCTTAAACCACTAAGATTAAAACAAAAATGTATGACTGCAAAGGAAAAAATTATATAAATTCTTAGCAATTGGGATTCCTTGACCGATTGGTTCCTGCTGAATACCACTGGTGGATTCCCATATGCAAATGAAAATATCAGATAGGTGATTAAACAGACTTTGTTATGCTGTAACTGCACAAAACAAACCATGCTCCTGCAACTGCATTCCTTAGAGGGTAATTCTGATCCTATTGAAAGTATTAACTGTGCCTTTGATATACTCATATCTTCTGCAAACTTGTCCAAATGATTGTTGCGTGATGGATGCTCTGTATAGTATAATTTTAATCACCTGTCTGCCCAGTGAGTACAAATTGTAGAATCTTAAACTGATCACAAAACCAGACTTATTGCTAAGATTTATTTATATATTTATAGTTAAAAATGTATTTCTGTTTTTCAATCAATCTTATAAACAATCACACTATTTATAAAATCTGATAGAAGGAAAAAATCTACTAGCGTCTTATAAAATAGAAATTTGATTCTAGTGATCAACTACCTTCAGATAGATCTTTCCTAACAAGGTAATCTAATATATAGACATTATCAGCCATATTTATTTTTTTTTTAAATACTCTCTAACTCCTTGTTTTTAAGATCATTCTACCTAAGAGTTTTGTTGCTGGACTTGGGATCCAGATAGAATTTGCTTAGACTTTTTGTTAACCTAGGGATAAGTGAGATACAGCTTTGCTGCTTTTGAGTTCTTGGCCAGAAACCACTTTTTTTTTTTCTGGATACTTCATTAGACTGTGGCTTTTGCAGATTTACAAAGGTGTATGTGTGACTTTCATCAGCAGAGCACACGCACACAAAGTCTGTAACATGGAGGCAACTGGAGCGATTAAATATATTGACTAAGTACAGGGTAAAAGAAGTACATCTGGATGGCTCCCACATTAGACATTTGAATGACAAACAAATACATGGTGACAGCAGTAGGAATAGAAAGTGGAGTGTGGGTGAGAAAAATCTGGAGGTAAAGAATTAATTTTAAATCCACCAGTCTGTCAGAGCATGTGTCTTCTGCAATTTTTGTTTTCTTCTCTTCTTAAATTCTAAATACAGGCAGCCATGTGACAAAGATAAAGAAACAGGAAGTTGCTTTCATCTAATACTGAAATTTGGAAATTAGATAAGGAAAGAAGTATTATCTCTAAAGTCCCCCTGTTTCAATCCTTGCTTTGTTGTATAGCTTTTACTTAGCGCCTTTTCCAACCAAGCCTGGTTTCTGGAGGCAGAGAACCTTCCTTGGTGTTGTTTGAATGAGGTGGCGAGGGTGCAGAACTGAGAGGGAGGAAGNGTTTGTTGAAAATAACTGAACTTTGAAGTTGAAGGCACTAGCGCTGGTGTGATTTTGCAGCTCAGGATCACAGCTCACAGCTCACAGCTCACAGTACATTTGAAGGCTACTAACGAGACAGAGAAGGTTTCTGTGAAAAGTAAACACGGTGCAGATATGCTGTCTAGTTGACCTATGGTCAAAGACTTTTTTGAAAATCAATGTATGGTTTTCTGTCTTCCTTCCAATTTCTTTCTTTTCTGGTAGCAGCAAAAGAAAAGGTTTCAGATGTGAAATATTTTAGTTTTGGGTATTCTTAAATTAATCAAACAGTCCTTCTCTGATACCAACCAAAGATGCTTAAGAATGAAATAATAATAATAAAAATGTTTATCCTGTGCTCTGTTCAAATCTTAAATGAGAACATATTGCTCTGACTAAATAATAAGCAAGGGATTGTCTTGGAGTTCTTGGACTGAGGGATCCTGGAGAATGACAACCTCTGTTACTTCAGTTGCAGAATATTAAAAATTCAGAAGGAGAAA
>VZTV01046105.1:0-10773 GCA_013400875.1 Anhinga rufa | reverse complement strand
GAGCTGCTCTCCAGCCTCTTGTCACCTCCCTAAGATCATCTCTCGAGAGTCTTCCTCTCTTTGCCCCTCTCACCTTTGCCTTATGGTTCTTCCCTGTTCATCTTTGATTCCTACTTCCACACTAGCCTTTTGTGCTTTTCAGTCTGCCACCTTACTTCATGCTGCTCTATTAATTTGAATATGCATGTAGGCATGTTTCAGTTTGACTCAATAGACATTATCCACCCTGTTCTTTAGCAACTGCTCTCTGATTTCCCTCTTACACAGCTCCTCTGAGAGTCTTTACAGTAATCAGCCTTCCTCTCACTTGTTGGTTGTTCACTTGGTCCTTCTGTATCTGCTCCAATTTTTAGAGGGTTTGCAGACGTGATCACCCTCTGTTCTGGTGTCTGTTTTCTCTAGTAGTTCCTCCTTCATAATTTCAGGAATCTTACAGTCTTCAATCTCCTTCTGTGACAATGTTTTGCACAGCTCTGCGTTTTGCTTTTTTCCTCCTCTTATCTGTGGAGAAATCCTGCCCATGAATACAAATTCATGTCTATACTAATGAGTCTTATCTCAGTCTCTCTACTCCAGCTCTGCCTTTCTGTACAAATTAAAATCTTAGCTGATGTTTCATGGATTAGGGAATTCTCAAGGAAAAAGTTCAGCCTTCTTTGCTATCTTCTTTCATGGTCATTGTGAGTATCATCACTACCTCTCACTTTACCTATACCTTAGTATTGCCACAGTCACGTTCTGGTGCTTATCTAAACCCTTCTTAATCCTCCTTTTGTCCCTTCATTTTCCACAGATGACAAATTACATGCTCTCTTTCCTGAAGAGAACGCTCCTGTAGCTTTTCCCTGTACTAGCATTCCCCAGCCCTGCCGCACATTTGATGTTACATTTTATCTCAGTTCCCTGAGTAAGAGTAACTCTCAGCAATTATCCTTAATTTTTTTGTTTTCCTTTTAAGTTGCTTTATGTTATTTTAGACCTGAAAATTTGTATTTCTTTCAATTACTTGGTCTAAAAGATCTTGCCTCGTATACATCTTTCTTGTTCTTCCTACTTGGTATTTCTGAGACATGCTTTTCCTATTAGTTCACGGAGATAAAATTGTTATCAAGGGATATTATGATTTTATGTCTTGACTTCTGCAGTGTGTTCTCTGCCTTCCTTTATGAATGCCATTTTGCTCCATTAGTATCTATTCAAAATGCTGCTGCTAAGTTACCTCTCTTCATGTGTCTCCACAGGCTCTTAACTTTCAGCACCCTTCATGGCCTCTCATCTATCAATTGCTGTCAAGAGATTAGTTGTCACTGGTTATTGCCCACTTGCTTATTTTTCAAACACCACCTTGATATTTTTTTTTGGCCTCAGCTTTTCCTCACACTTAAACAAAAGCTGCTCTTGGATGGCTGCCAGTCTACCTTAGAAGCTTTTTCAGTTTCTTCATCCAGGATCCCCTTTGCAGCAATGCCTGTGGAAATAGGAGAGGGCAGGTCTCCTGCTGTGTCATGCCCATTGCTTATAATCTTCCCCAGGCAGCTTGCTTCCTTGTCCTTCATTAGGCTGTATTTGTCTGTTCTCTCCTGTCTTCTACTTAACCCTATGCTCTTTGGGCCAGGGGTTGTCTTTTGCAAAATATTGTTAAAAGGGATTCATGGGTTAGGAAGGTGGATTCAACAACAACAACAAAAATTTATAATAAATGACTCTGCAAGTGTGCAGCATCAGTCAGGCACTTCCTGATTTACTGGTTACTTTCTGGCATATTTGAACAAATGTGAATCTATTTCTGCTGATAAAAGATCCTAAATGAAGGCAGACATGGTCTTATTCTTGCAGCAAGCAGTTGAGTCAGTGCTGTGAGCAGCAATGCTACTTCTGGGTTTCTTTTCCTCATTTCTGTATGTAGAAGCACCAATAGCAGTTAAAAAAACTTTCACTGTGAGAAATTAATTTGATTCATAGTTTTCTCCTTGTAAATGTGCTATTTTACATATGTATTTACAAGCATTTAGAGTACATGACGTAAGCAGTACAGTGAAAACATGAAAGTCTTGTCATAGGACAAGCACTTAATGCCAATGTTGCTGTTTCTCTTATACTGAATGCAAATCAGATGTTTCAAGAAAAAGAGCAGAACTAACCAGTTTACAGAATTACATGACTTACGATGTTTCCATTCCGATTATTTCATGTCAGTGCTACTGTTGATCTGTTCATTCTTGAAAAATACGTATCACTAAGCAAAGACTGGCCTTTGCTCGCAGTCTCTGCTGTGAGTAGTGCTGGCAATGGGACACCTCTGCTGCGTCACACAGCAAAGGATGCAGTTTCTTTAGGTTTGTTTGAAAGTGCCAGAAAGCAATATGGAGAAAATTCTCTTGTGTAGGCACCGTCTCTGTGGACATATGCTGAGGTTCCCTGGAGAACACTGATATGTTTGAACGTTTGAACACAGAGACTACTTTGGAGAATTACTTTGTATTTGAGCTGACAGCCATGACTGTTGTGAACCTAAAAGTGGAGAGAGGAGGGAGTATAAAGAGATAGTCCAAAGATTGCATGTGGAGAATATAAGTTTAAAAACAGTGTTCTGCATTGTGGTTTTCTGTCTTTTTTTGAGAGGGCCGTAGACTTTTGGACATGTCTGTTGGCATGTTTAATTCTCCCAGACCTTTTTACTATTTTTTTTATAAGGCATAGCAAATAAACCCACCCCACCCCTTTTTTTTTCCCTGTACTACTTTCTCACTTGCAAGCAAAATGATACCTGGCAACCTAGCATTAGGAAGATTTCAAAATAAAAATGGTTTAGACTCTTCTGGTTTGAAGCCTTTGCATTATTAAATGCTTTGAATCAATTTTGTTTCAGACAGGGATTTAGTGTGTGTGGTGGCATCTCTGTCTAGCTGCTGGCATGGCAGGCGCAGGAACCTTTACACTTTGCCAGAGATGAAGCTACTACTCTGTTAACTAAAATGCCAGAGACTTTGTTTATGGCACTAAAGATCCTAGGTTTCATCTTTTATGGCAAATAAAACAACTGTGTGCTCATGCCCATATTTCATTGCACTGGAACTATTAACTTGCACTCCTGTAAAATCTGTGTACAAGCAATCTCTAAAATCAGGAATATATGTAGTGGGTTAAACTCTTCTGTTTGCAAAAATTTATTATATTCCAGTGTACATTTTGCTTCTGGTCCTATCTTTTAAGTTGTAGTTTCATGTCTGTAATATGAATTACATTTACATTAACAGTATGGTTTTTTTATCCTGACCTTTCCCACCAGAATTATATTCGTCTGCCCTTTTGTTAAAATCACATTCATAATTGTGCCTTTTTCAAGTAACAACTTGAAAAATCTTGTCTTTACAACAAGTATTCTGCATGCATCTTACAAGAGCAAATAAAAAAATGAAAAGCATAACATCTAGTTGTGAGATGTACCCATGATATAATTGAAATGCAGATAAGAGCAAATACACTAAAAATTTTTTTTTCAATACGTTTAGAAATTCTCAGCATTTCATTTTGAGGTAGATGAGTTTGTAATTGTAAATTTATCAAATTATATTATCTTTATATGCATTGATTAGGTTGCTATTCTGGTATGGACTATAAGTACTTTGTAGAGGTAAGTCTACAGATAAAACATACACTTACTACTATGAAGATGACAGAAGCTTTACTGGTATGAAAAAGGCAGAAGTGTAGAAATTTCTGATTTTTGTGTTTTGTGTCTGAACTGTGCTTACGGCAGGAGCCATTTCCAGCACAAGTGGCTTTGCTATAGTTAGACAGCAAAGATTGGAATGTCAGTATATATGCATGAGTGTGTGCTAGTTTGGAACACAGGCTTACCCATTCACTGACCATAAAATGTGGGGCATTTAGGAGTGCCAAGGAAGAAAATTAAATATTTTCATGTACGTATTTGAGACCACTGGTAAAAGCAAGATTCTGCTGGCTAAACTAGGCTAACTGTATTATTTAAGATGTCAAATTGCTTAAAAAGAAATAACGAATGAAGGAGATCAAGTTTGTTCAGCAGGACTTTGCCCTCATGAACCTGTGCTGGCTGGGTCCAATGATTGCATTGTCTTTCAGGTGTTTTTCAGTAACTCCCAGAATAATCTTCTCCATGATTTTACCAGGCACAGANTTCAAGTACTTGGATAGATCCCATCAGGCCCCATCGACTTATAGGGATCTAGATGGAGCAGCAAGTCCTGCACAAGTTCAGGGTTGATTAGGAGTTTATCATTCCCACAGTCATGGTTCTCTAGCCCAGGGCTCTGGGGGTCCCTGAGCCCTCCATCGGTGTTGAAGACCGAGGCAAAAAAAGCATTAAAACATCTCTGCCTTGTCTATGTCCCTGCTTGTGAGGTCACCATTCTCATCAAGCAATGGGCTAATGTTACTCCTGGCCTGCCTTTTGACATTAAAGTATTTTAAAAAGCCCTTCTTACTGTCCTTCACAGTACTGGCCAGCTTCAACTCTAATTGAGCTTTGGCCGCACGTATTTCCTCCCTGCAGTGGTGAACAGCATCCCTATAGTCCTCCCATGTCACCTGACCATGCTTCCACTGGCCATATACTTTCTTTTTTCTCCTTATTTCTAGAAGAATATCCCTGGTCAGCCAAGCCAGCCTCTTGCCTCGCCTGCTTGACTTCCTGAACTTTGGGATTGCCTGCTCCTGTTGTGGATACAAACAGTTGACCCTGTTCATGTCCACATCATCTCCTTCTGTGGTGTGCCTAGAATGCATCTGTGTGCTTCAGACCAAGAGAACAGAAAGTCCTGCAACAAGAACCTGTTCTCTGCTTTTTCCACCCTTTTATATATCACTTCCTATTATCCATAAGAAGAAACAAGCCTAGGAGGAGTGGCAAAACCAGTTGTGGAATGGATGTGTATGTCGCCTATCAGAGTTAATGTTCGATGTTGATGCAGATGACAAAAGGTAGACAGCAACAGCAAGAAAGCTCTCATGACTTGGTCACAGTTCATGAAGGTTAATCTTAAATAGCACTGCACACATCTTAGAAATGTGGTTGAAAGGTGACCTTTCCCCTCTTAGCTTGCAAGATCCTCCCCTCAGTGGAAATTGTTTGGATTTGAAGGCTATTGATGAGTGTTAGATGGTAGTGAGTGTAGTTGCCCAATTTTGGCTGCTGTTTGTATGTCAGATCGGCACTTGGTTCGCTCCACTGGCTCCCAGTCAGTTTTCAGTATCGTCTAAGGCTTTGGTCTTGATCTTCAAAGCAACTGTTGGATCAAACACCCCAGCTACATCAAAGGCTGTACTTCTATTTGTGAACTGCTAGAATAGCTTTATTCCTTTGGGGCAACGTAGATGATGAAATATCAGAGTAACCGTAGATCAACTGGGGACGCAGTGTTGTGGGTTGGGGGTACAGGCTATGGAAAAAAAAAAACAAAAACAAAACCAGAAACAAACCCAAGACTGTGAGGTGATCAGGTGAATCCAGACTAAGATGTTTCAAAGGAAATGCTACAGAACCTCTCTGTGAATGTGTTCCATCATAAACATGATGCAGAAACAACTCCCATTTTTATCTGAAAAATAGTTGTCAAAAAGAAGAAAATTAGTAAAATTTGGAATGCTGTCAGATCATGAAAGGGATACCCTGTTTGCCTCACTGGTGTGTGCTTCCAAAAAGACTGCAGTAAAGTAGAGGGTGATTATTGTTAACTTGGTACAGAGTGGGGGATGAAGGCAATGAGGTTTCCAAAACCTTCAGCACAGAAATTTTGCTAATTTTCTAAAATGATGGTTTTGCATAGAAGTATCTCCTTATGCCTCAGAGGGAGACTATGTGAATGCAGAAATGTTTCATCTCAATGCCATGTTCAAACTGAAAGTCTTTATGCAAAGTTTCTGTGGAACTAGATTGTAAAATACATGGGCCAACCTGTCTGGTATAAAAAAAGAGAGAGCTTGTAACCCTTGAACAGAATGAAAATAGCAAGGTCAGTGCCACTGAATCCTGTTCTCCTGACTGGCCTGATTTGATGTCTGAATGCGTTTCCTTCCACAGCTGAACTTCGTAATAAATACATGCTCCAAAGCACATTGTCACTAACCTTAGACATAAACTGCAGGTGGTCAAAATATGTTCTTCCGTTAATCTGTTCTTTGATAGTGATTGCCTTAAGAAGGATCTAATCCTGAGTCTGTAAATTGCATCCTATTTGTATCTGAAGAATTTTTACAAGTGTTATCTTGAGCTATGATTTGCCTTTTTTTTCTCCAGCTGTTGTGGTGAGTAATGTGCAGTTAAGTCACAAGATTTCTTCTTCCTGACTGGCTGATATAAATTTGAAGCAAGGGGGAAAATAATGAATTTCTGTTGTTCAGCTGTGGATGATAAATGTTCATGTTCAAGTTCTTAACAATTTCAGGGTCTTACAAATATTTTTATGAATATGTAACAGGTGGTACTCGTAAGAAATATGACCTCCTGATGAATTAGAGGCATCTTTGCCAATTATTTATTTTGTTATAGTAAGCGTTACCTTGAACACATCTCTGCAGACTTTCTGCTGGAAAAATTAATATGAGTGTTTAAAAAAGGCAAAGGTTTCATCTCTGTATTCATCAATGACCTGGATGAAGGGATGGAGTGTAGCCTCAGCAAGTTTGCTGACGATACTAAGCTGGGAGGAGTGGCTGATACGCCAGAAGGCTGTGCTGCCATCCAACGGGACCAAAGTATCCAAAGATACCTTATAAGTATCTGAAGGGTGGGTGTCAGGAGGATGGGACTGGACTCTTTTCAGTGGTGCCCGATGACGGGACAAGGGGCAACGGGCACAAGTTGGAACACAGGAGGTTCCACCTGAATATGAGGAAAAACTTCTTTCCTGTGAGGGTGCCAGAGCAGTGGCACAGGCTGCCCAGAGAGGCTGTGGAGTCTCCTTCCCTGGAGACATTCAAACCCCGGCTGGATGCAGTCCTGTGCCCCCTGCTCTAGGTGTGCCTGCTCACGCAGGGGGGTTGGACAAGATGATCTCTGGAGGTCCCTTCCAACCCCTACTGTTCTGTGATTCTGTATGTGTAATTGTCTCATGTGTGCGTATATAAATGACAAAACTTAGGAAGCAATTCAGCCTCAACATTTTACCAAGATAACTGAGATAACTGAGAATATGAATGAACAGCCCAAGTATGCCTGCCAATAAATATTAGTATTGTTGAACTCTGTGGCATAATGTCACACATACTTTATTCCATGCAACAGCTTTGTATTCTTTTTAAAAAAACTTTAAAAAAAAATATATAATTGAGATGCACCAGTTATATTCAAAGAATAGATGCAGTGGGAGGGACAAGTAAAGAACAAATACTTAATGCTTAAAAGAAATTGAAATAAACCATAATTTAATGCAGAATGATTTTCAAATATGGAAATTCATTAACAAAAATATGACCTTCAAAATAGTTTTCTGAGTTAGTAATGCTCTGTAATATGTACTAAAAGATGAGCTAGAAAATACTTTTTTAAGTAAAAAAAAATTATCTTAAAAAACCCCCCACAAACAACTTTGTTGAGAAGTAGCACCTAAAGTTCCCAATAATCAACATGCTTTTCAATCAGTGGTTATGTTACCTTAGGCAGTTTACAGTGCTGCTGAGTCCAACGATGCTTTTAGTGATTTTATATGCCTAGCTATACAATCACCTTTACTAGTATTTCAAAATAGTAAAGAACAAAATGTGTGGTTAGTATGTTTTTCTTCTACATTCTGGTTGCAAATCTGGCCTTTATCCCTTTCTTCTGCTAGTTTTCAGTGCACTGCAGAAGTGTCACTGGACAAGCAATGAGGGATTCTTGCAGTGGTGACTAATCTTACCCTTCACCAGATCATTTCCTTTCCCTCACTCTATATGCAGGTGTAAAAGGGACCTTTGGTATGGTTTTTGTTTGGGTTTAGCTTTTTTTTTTTAATTTTATTTTTATTGTGGTGAGGTGTGTGCACATAAGGACAGTATTCTTTTAAAGCCTGGAGATAGATGGAAATAGTGAAAAAGCAGATCGAAAATGAACTTTAAGTATTTAGTGATGTGAAGTTATTCATAGAATGAAGGATCATTTAAATGAGTACTGTTTTGGAAACTCAGCTGTGTTCATGTTGATTAGATACATAAACAAAAGGTAGCAATGTCTTTAATTATATTTTTTTTTGCATTTGGTTTTGCTTTTCAGCATAAATATGCATACATCTAGGGTTCACGTTGCTTAGAAATGCCTGTAAGTGTTTCATTTGCATTTTTGTGTGCATATGCAATTGCATGTGCCCTTCAGTCTGTCTGCTTCCTTCATGCCTGTTAGCAAGAGTTTACAAAAGTGGTGCCATCAGTTCAGGACTGCGTGGAGCAGAACCTATATCCGCAGAAGCAGTCAGCTTTATTATATTATCTGAGTTTTTTATGGAGTAGCATCTTCTATGTCCTCTTTGTTAAGGAATTAGTGAGGCATTCCTGCACCCTGGGGAAACTTGCCAGCACCAGCAGCCCATTCTGAGATGTGCTGCAGAGACAGAGGGAGGCTGAGCCCCAGAGAGGAGGGATGAGAGAGTCTGGGAGGAAGCCTGAAGAACATGCATCACATGTGGTGGATGGCTGAAATCCCTTAGAGCAGCTAATGCAGCTTACATAGCACTGTGATTTTTTAACTGCAAGGACACCTGGATGAGTTTTAAATCAGAGTATTTAATGAAATACACTTTGCAGCACTGATTAATGTGTCCACAAGCTCATATCTCTTTGCCAGTGTGTTTCTGAGAGACAGTAAGGCTTCATATTACTTACACTTGCTCTCAGATGACTGTAGATTAGTTGCTGCCCAAATCTCTCTCAGATTTGGTAGATTTAAGATGACAATATTGGGAAGGTAGAATTTGAACATAAATCCTTGTGCTCCCTTTTTGAATAATATTTTTGCAACCTTTAACAAACAGCCTTGGAGTAGAGCACTGATGATGGCAGAAATGATTCCATTTTCCTGGTTATAATAGCAGTGGCCTATGACTGCGGTTGAGGGCAATGGTTTTTGTTATGGCATCCCTATTAATGGGGTTGTGGCAAGTAACATGGACTTGTTTGCTTGTCTTGTAACTCTCCATTTGCCACCTGACAGGACGAAGAGGAAACAGTGGCCTTTCTTGCTCACAGTGGAAGTGAAGAAGAGTTTGATCCAAGTACCCTTCCAGATCCTGATAAATACAAAGATTCTGATGAAGAGCAAGATTCAGAAAACGAAGACAGCTATACGTATGTACACATCTTCCATGCTCATTTTGAAATGTTCATGTTTTTTAGAAACTGTTTTGTTTTGATGTTAAGAACTCATTTTACAGTCATCCTCTTGCTCCTGGGACTTAATATTTAAGTTTGTTTGTGAGGTAGGTGCTGAACAGAAATCTGTGCTAAAGGCTATCATTTTCTTTTGTGAAGCTGCATAGGAAAGACGTTTGAGTAAGTGTTGAAGGGATCTCGGTGAGACTCTTCCACATGCAAAAATCTTGACTAATTCCCTGGAGGCTTCATGTGTTTCAGAAATACATTTCTCTACTGTCCCTTTACAGGTTCTGTTTCAACGGAAAAATGTTGAAGTCATTTGAGAATTTGGATGAGCCCTCTGTACCTGTGCTATATTAAATAAATTTGTGCATGGTGAAACTTGATAAATTTTATGATTCAGTGTTGCTCAGACTCTTCAATACTACAAATGAAGTGCATTCTGAGTTAGAAATAAATTTATAATGAAATTAACAATGTTAGACTTATTAATTTAGAACAGTGTTTTTAATTATATAAATCCAAAGATTTTTTTCTTGTAGTTTAACAGAAAAGCACAGGGTGGGGATGAGGATCCGTAGTTGATGGCAACATACTGCATTTCTTCAGCACGTACTGGGGGATACTGCACGAAGTCCTATGTGGTTTTTGTTATTGGCTTCACCACAACAAGAAGCGCATCTGTGTGTTTCTGACAAACAGCCTATCATGTAGTAGATTCAGAAACATGATCTTTACACTTAAATAGGAGTATAGATCTTTATCTTGCTCTCTTCTAGATGTCTAGGTTCATAAATCTCTTGCTTTTCTCGTCTGAATCAGCTAAATCCTAGTGGCTAGATTGTCCCTAGCCCTGTGTTACTGCACGCTGTTGGGGCAGTATGTAGCACTGGGTTTTGGGAGATGGATTTAAACACTGGATCGCCCTAAGTTAGCAGGCTGGTGACCATGTCCCTTGCAGCCTTTTCACCAGTGTGTTGGTCAAAAGAACTGACAAGGATGAGGGAAATGCATTGCTTTTTCTGAGCAGCAGTAAATTGTTCCTTCTTTGTGCAAGGGGGAGAAAGAAGGTAACTATAATTCAATTGTAGTTCCTCCTGGTTTTTCACTTCCCTAATCTGATGCTGTATCATCACTCCATGTAAAATGAATGAAAAAGCTGTGTAAAACATCAATACGGCTTGCTTCCTAAAAACAAGCAGAAAATGAGACCCATCATTCTTAAACAAGCTTCTTCCAGCTCCGTCTGTATTTATGACTGCCTGACTCTACCCATCAGCTTTTGGTGCGGGAAGCAGCATCATTTGTTAAAGAAGTTCTCTTTTAATGAAGTTTAAGATCCAGTATTTATTGGGGAGGGCTATATGGGAGGATTTGTAGGCTGCTTTTCACATGTTACTAGAGTTGAAATGTATCTGTCCATATTTGATAAATGCATCCTCTGGT
>VZTV01046095.1:10561-32111 GCA_013400875.1 Anhinga rufa | reverse complement strand
GGTGTCGGGGTGTCTGTCACCCGCAGCGGGTGGGGCGTGCGCTGCTTCCAGCGGCGGCGGTGGTGCTGGGCTGTTTCCCTTCACCCTCCCGCTCCCGGGAGTCACAGCGCTGCCGAGTACAGCCCCAGCCCTCCTGACCGGCGTGAGAAAGCAGGGGGGGAAAGGCGAAAAATAACTCGGCCGCCTCTCGTTCTAAATCTCTCTTTGTGATTTTTTTAAGACAGTTTTCGGTGTGCTGGCCGGTTTTTGGCTGCACCCCGCTTTCCTGCAGGTCCCGAAGAGGCCCGAGGGCACAGTCCTGCCTGTACCCACGTCACTGCAAGGCAGAACCACCTCTGCAGCCTGCTGTAAGGATGCTGTGCGTCGGTCGGGATGGATGGAATCGGCTCCTGTTTGATTCCTCGCTACCGAAAACAGCCAACGAGAGGGGATCCTGCCGCGGCGTTTAGCTCACGTTAACGTGGCACCTGCTTAACCGTGAACGCAGGGCCGCTTCACCTGCGTGGCCAAGAGGCGAGACTGCTGGGGCCTCTCGGAGGGCACCCCTTGCTGGGCTACCGCAGGGCGTTCTGCAAACCAGGACCAACTCCCTGCAACCTCTTACAGCTTCATTTTTTTTTTCAGCCTAGCAACCAATGACCCTTTTTTAATGCAGGGCCAACTCAGTAATAAAGGATCCATGTTTAACTGTCTTCCCTCGGCATGGCTGAACTGCTGGAGTAGAGTCGTTGCATCTCTGCTGCTTTTACAATGCCGCGCTCTCTCCTCTTATTCTCTCTGCTTCATCACTATGGCATTCGCCCTTTCTACCTGCGTGATTACTGCTGGCTTTCCCCAGGTGCTGAGTCATTATTCTGTATCTCGTGGCAAGTTGGGGGTTTTTGTGTTTCCTTATATTGTAGAAATGTAGAAATTAGAGATGGAAAACACCTGTTAGGTCACCTACTCTGCTCCCCTGCTGGCGGGGGATTTACAGCACATGCTTGATTGTTCTGTCCACCTTCCTTTTAAATGCCTCAGGTAATGGGGCTTCCACCTCTTTCTTTTGGAGACTATTTCATGGTCCAGCAAGTCCCGCAGTCAGGAAGGTATTTGGCCTATATTTTCATTTGTCCAGTTTCACCCAATTACTCCTGGTTATAGCCATGCATTGTACTCCCCTAAACAATTTTTCTCCTCTCTGGCTGCGTTTGTGCCTTGCACCCAGGTATCGCTTCTTTTCCTAGCCATTGCCTAGCCATTCATCCTTTTTATCTCCTTTCATTAAGTAGTCCCTGCAGCCACTTCGTCGCTGTCGTTGGTCTTCTCCGATTCCCGCCCAATTGGTCACCATCTCCTCAGCCCACAGATGCCTGCATTTAGGGACAAGATGCCTGATCCTTTGTGACTGCAGCCAAAACCCCATCGCGGTTTAGTTTGTCTCCAAGGTGCCTCAGAAGCTTGTACAAAATTTGTCACCTGCCGTCGCCCTGAATCGGATCTGGTCCTGTTACTCCGCAGTGTTCCCTCTCACAGTGCAACTGCAGTCTGTTTTTCTCCATGGAGATTGAGGCAAAGCTATGTGTCCCGAGTCTCATTTTTCTACCTGGATTTTCAACATCTGTTCTTTCTGGGGTCACTGATACCTGCTGTTCCTCCCACCTTGATTAACAGCCCTTACAAATACGGGCCTTGATCTGTCTTGGCAGACCTCTCAATGAGTACGAACGGTTGCAAATACCTGTCCAAGATCACAACCTGGTTTAGAGCTGTTCTCTTCCAGCTCCTTCAGTTCTTTTTTTCCACTACTCCACTAAACGTGAGTGCAGTGGATGGTAACTAGAAAAGGTAGGGAGAGGAATGGTGAACGCGTAGAGAAGGCCACAGGCGTGAGTGCAGGGGCTTTCCAGCCAGAAGGCAATCCCACTGAAGCTGCTGTAAGAAAGCTGGGGAAGGAAACGTGGCTGGACAAAACGCACGCCACACCACCCTGCGGTCTGCCCTTGCCAACAGAAGCAGATATGCCTCAACCATGCTAGCCAGATGCTAGCTAGCCACAGTGACTGGAGAACATCTTTGAACCCTTTGAACAAGGAGAGTCAAACTCCTTGTAATGTATTAACTTCTCTGCTTGGTTGTGCCCTTGATTCTCTGACCTGATTTCTCACAGTTACTCTCTCACGGTCTCTCTTGAGACCTCAGGCTATATGGTCCTGGCTGCTGCTCTGTGCAGGAGAAGAAAAACGCTACCAAATCTCCTGGTGAGCAGGATGGTCGGTGGTTGCAGGACATTTGCTCTGGACATGTGAGGAGAAAGCTTCTCCAGCTGTCAGCTCCCCTTTAGCTCTGCTGCACGTGGAGATTACACAGAGCGGAAAGGAAGTCCATTAGCTCGTATTAAACCTTGAACAGGCTCCCAGTTAGTTTCCTTCCCTCTCACCTAGAGGCTACTGCTTAGCTTATCTCCAGGGAGGACCCTTTAGTTAAAAGCAGGATCTACAATCCCAAGAGCCACCTTTCATCCACACCCTAGCCAGAAATCCCCTAATTTTTTGCTCAGATAGATGGCGGCAACACTAATGCGGGCAAAAGGTAACTATACTCTGGCCTGTGAAGTGAGGCCAAGTTTCTGCCTTGCTTAGGGCTCTCCTGGGAAAAGGAGATGGTTGGCATGCTGGGGGGCAGCAGCAGGATGAGAAAACCCATAGACAGAAGTATGTTCTTTCTCCTCGTAGTGGCCTGGCTTTGGATGTTTGTATTTTCTGGTCTAGAGTTTGTCCCTGAACACAGAGCAAGTCCTTGGAAGAAAATGAGGCAAACCAGCCTTTCACTGGGACTTTACATTTTCTGCCCACGGTGGTGCATCCGCATACCGGCTTCCACTGATCCTCTGTCACCTGGACCTCTTTTACAGCTGTGAGACTCCCAATGTCTCCTTACCTGCACTTTCTCAACAGCTAGGCTAGTTTTTTTCACATGTCCCTAAAAGGTGTTGGAGCCTTTTTCCCAGAGAAGTTAGACACTTGGGAACCTACATCCAGCCAAAAGCCAAGGTCTTAATTTCTTCTTTTGTGTACTGGTTTTCTGGTTTCAGCAGTGTAGAGCAGTACCTCAGACATTTGCAATAATCGTTGGCTTCACCTCGCTTTTGTTAAGGAGACTTGGTTCATGGTAGTATTTTTTCTTCCCTCGTTATATTCGCAAAGGCACTTGTTAGTTCCCAGTGCCCACTTATCATTAACTCATTCTACTGTTTCTCCGCTGTTATCTTTTCCTTCCCTTTATCTTTCCCCAGCACAACTTAATGACTCACTTTTTTTAGTGCTCACTTCTTTGTTTCATTTGTATGACTAGTTTTATTTTTGTCTTCCAATGTTTGAGCAGATACAAATAGTCACTTGATGTGACTTGATGGGTCTGCTGAAAGTTACTGAGCCTCAACAGAGATGACTCTTCCAGACTCAGGGACAAGATCAAGCTCTTAAGGAACAAAACGCAGTAGGAGACAGTAGTAAATTCCAAAAACATGCAAGAATATGTTGATGTTAGCATGCAACAGAGTTTTTGGTTCTGAGGACACACCAGGAGATCCATGAGTGTTAGTGCACGGAGGTGCTGTGGAAGTGATCCCCATTGCACATTTAGCACTACAGTTCTTTTTCCCTTACCGAATTGGGTAAGATAATTTCTGAAACAGAATTGCATTTTATGGCCCTACTGTGCATCAGTCATGCTGCTTCTCATCATTAGCAGTAAGATGAGCTTTCACTTCATATTCTCAGGCAAGTCCTTTTTCCAAGATTCAGACAGGTTAATGTTTCTTGTGGTAGAAGTCCCAAATCCTTGGCTTTTTAGGAATATATATGAAATTCAGTCTGAGGTGTTAGAGTGAGAAATGCCATATCCATATTATTTGCATTCTTGTTTGTTCACCTAAGAGCCTAATCTTCTTTGAGATTCAGTGGTCTTCTAAATGCTCAGTGCTGGCTCTATGAATAGGATTTGCACCAGTATAATAATTTTGGTAAAAGGTTTGTTTGTTTGTTTGTTTGTTTTTTAAATCAAAATAGCAATATTAGTGCATTCCCTAAAGCTGCAGGCATTTTGATATAAAGATACTTATACAATTTACATAGGCACTCACATAGCTTTCCTATTTCAGAAACCCACAACAGTCAAAATGGAGATGCAAAAATCCTGGTATGACAGCTATTCAGCAGCAAATATATATGGAAAAAAATCGCCTTGAACATGCTTAATGCTCTAAGCTATGTCATCCTCACACATCGTCACATACTGGATTATTTTGAATCATCTAGTATCTTGCTTCTGTAAATAAGAGGAATGTTTTTCTACCGCTGTAAGTGTGACTATTCTGTTAGGGGAAAGGTGAAGGGGGACTGAGGACTGATTTAACTCCTCTTCATTGTTCAAAGCAGTGCAGCGTCTTCTGAGAGACAAGTTTATAGTCACGTTTGAAAAGTGGACTCTCAATTGCACAAGTCACTGCTTAGACACATGTTGATAGTGCTACTCCTGGTACATACTTTCATGTTGCAGCACGTAAAAATGAGGCAGTGAGTGGCCCTGACAGAGCTCCTGAGAGCAGTAACTCCAGTGACACTAACCTGGCAATAGCTAAACCTGACTATCAGGTTGGGCTAAACTGCATGGGACCACGGGCCCCTCTCATACCACTGTGGAGCAACACCTTGGCACCATGAGGCTGTTACAGCAGAGTCCTCATCTACCTCTTCTAGTGTTCTGGTTACAGTATGGTGCCACAAAGCAAAGTTTCCAGGGCTAGCACACTGTAAAAACTCCCCATCGCACACTGGTGTACTGTGCTGGTCACAGCATACCCTCCTTTGGCCGTGCCAGCAGCTGCCTTTAGCACTGTGAAAAGGCACAAGGAATAGATCATCTGTGTGTCTGTGTGTGCACGTCCTTGTGTCCTTGTGTTTAAGGCCAGCGCAGTTCCCCTTGCTGTGGTGCAAGCAGGTAAGAGACCGGCAGGGATACCTTAAACTGAAATCTTGTGGTCCCTCAAAGCCACAGAGGCAGCTTTTCTACTCAGCTCAAGCTAGTAGCCCTCTTGCTCACTACCAAAGAGACGAGAGGCTCGGCCAAGCGCCGCTCCTTGCCCTGACCATACGAAATCTTGCCCAAACAAAATGTGTGGAAGGGCCACCAGGCATGCAAGGGCCAAGGACTAAAAGTAGGGGACCTCACCCTGTGGCTGGAGATGGGCAAGGCCAGGCAGGCTGTATCAGAGGCTTTTCGGAGGAGGGAGAGCAGCTCCTGAGCCTGGGAGGGCTCAGAGGAACAGAGGGAAATCTGCTGGGGGAAGATCAGTAGCAGGGAGCTGCAGAGGAGCTGGGGTAAGAGGCTGGCCTGCACCAGGCAAAACCTCCCCGCTTGACCTATTTTAGTAGGGGTGGTTGTTTCAATGGAATTTAAATCTCTGCAGATATGTGAGGAACTTCCCAGCATCACCCAAAGACATGCCATGACAGGGGCAGGGCTACGCAAGTCAAGCACGTGCTGTGCACAGCCAGAGCCAGGAGCGAGGTCCTTGATGCCACAGAGAGATTGCCGTGGGCTCATTTCTTGAGCAGGCAGGGCTCCGCAGGGTGTGCCAAACCACCAGTAAACGAGGGAAAGCAAAAAAGTTTACCAAAAATAGGATTTTTGGAAGACAATTCTGCAAAACGCTAGATCCCCAGCTACCAATTTCAGGCATAAGCTATACCTTCATGTTTTGTTCTTGCATAGTCCAGAACAGTGAAGTGTATGTCAATACTGACAGCCTCATGAATTCAAAATAAGGAGTTAGTTGCCTCTCACCTCAAAATCACAAGCTTTTGAGGGGAAAAATTACTTTGGAAAATTCTTTAAATGGTATGTGCCTGCGTTTTCTTACCTTGCCTCTGATTTTGTCCTGTAAAGTACATGTTTTCAAACTTTTTCTCCAAATTTGGCATGCTAAGAAATCTATTCCTTCTCTTTCCTTCTTTTTTGGCTTTCTTTTCTTTGTTATTTTTCTCACTCCCTATTCGCCTTCCCACCCGTCTTCTTATTTCATGTGTAATTACATGATTCAGACCAGGAAAATTAAGGAATAATAAGATCTATGATGAAACTCACGGTAAACGTAGAAAAACCATCAAGCTACATTCTGTTACTGCAAAACAAAAATAAACAAAAAATAGAAGCTGAAGGGACTGAGTTTGAATTCTCTGTCAGATAAATCCAAATTGATTTACATTTTGCATGTACTATGGCTGGATTTTACTTCTCCAGTTCGCTCACCTCAGCTGCAGAGGTGAAGCAAACTTTTCTCAAAACACAGTCCTCTCTATTAGTAATATTTTTACAGGCTCACCACCCCTTCCCTCCTTTTTCAGCATCATTTTCTCCACGGGGTGACAGGATTACAGCTGTCGTGCCTGTTCGGAGTTGTGGTGCACACTCTGTCATCCATGTCATTGTAACTCCATATCTTGCTGGCAGTAAAAGAGTGACACAAATTGTTTTCCTGCCAGATAAACATTGTCTAGTAGATTTAATGCTCATAATCTAATGTGAGGAATAACATTATATGAGCAACAGCACTCAAACTGCTTACAATGATTGCCCAGTATTGCTGGGGGAAAAAAAATTGGGTACTGCTGCTCCAAGCTGTGGAAGCTCAGCACCTTTCTGCCCAGTTCTGCACCCTCCAGGGCAGGAGCTTACAGCAGCATGACCGCACAGCTGCAAAGCCAGTGGGCTGATGTGGAAACTCAAGCTTGGAAAGGGAAAAGGAAATGGAAGCTCAGCTCAAGGCTGAGTGAGAGTAGCGCGTGCTCAGCAAACGGCAGAATGAAACCCTGGCAAATGAAAAAAAGCAGCATGAGTACAGCTTGTTGCACAGAATTGTGATTTATCTGCTTTTATTTTCAATAGTTCCAGTGGCATCATGAGGTAGGATTTTATAGCCTATTAAATCATGCCTGACATTTATGGATACAGTTTAGAGCACATGCATTATGGATAGGCAGTAGCCTCTCCGTGGCTGAGCAGCAAACAGTTTCCACTCACAGGTTTTACTCCATCCTCACGCCCTTTGATAAATTTAGCTCAGAAACTGCCAAATACACCCCAAAGACAAAGTTTTTGGGTGAGAATACAAAAAATAAACAACTTTTCTATTCCTCTTGAGTTAAAGGCCATTCAGATTGCCCTGATCTAAAATGGCCTTTATTTCTGTTGTTGTCTTCCATTTCCAAAAGCAGGTCCTCATCCAGAAGGGTTAACTGCAGCTTCTTCAGGCGCCGCATGTTCTGCAATCTCCATCAGAGCAAACAGATCGTCCTTGCAGAGGGAAGAGGTGGTAATCAGCCCAAGTCACTGATGAATTTTTTTTGGTGCGTGTAGGGAGTAGTGTAATTAAGACCAGAAATTTGAGCCTACCCAATATTAGCTTGGGAGATGGCTGAGAAGAGGTGCAGAGGCGGGTGGGCCTGCGTGCCAAGGCCTGACCTTATTGGGCCCAACTCTGCACTGGCTCTTGTGGCTATGGGGCCCCCCAGCCCTTTCCTCTTGATTTCAGCCTAAGCGCTGTTCTTGACAACATCAATCCCGGTGGGTTTTTTGTCTTTTTTGTATGCAACGAGCATGAACAGTATCTGAGGATGCTTCTGCTCCTAGTTAATGTTGGGCATGGGTGGTGCTGGAGGACCAGACTGTGGAGCCCCCATGTGCATGCATGAAAGGACAGAGGCACCGGGCTCTGGACGTGTTGCTCATTGCCTTGCACTGTCCTCACGACCTATGGTTCGTCGCTTGGACACTGGTGGGATGGCAGCATCGCCGCTGCTGCCTGTGCGGCATGTGGTCTACCACCCCTTCCCACCCTCGCGGGCAGACAGCGTCTCACTAGACAGACCCGACTTTGCGGCCACTGCCTGAAGAAAGCGGAGGCCAAGTCTTGGGCTGTACCAGTTGAGACAGGCTGAGGGCAGCCAGGAAGGAGGAGTCTCAAGAGCAGGGTAAGAAGTGGCTTGGACAGGTCCCATCAGCCGTAGCAGAGGGGAAGGGAAGAGCAAGGCAATGGGTGAGGATGGAAAAGTCAGTTGAGAGGAGAGGAGAACCAGGATTTCAGTTCGGGAGAGGCCTCGCCAGCAGTTTCAGGGGGAGAGAGATTGGGACAGAGTGATCAGAGGAGCGGCTGGATAGGTGACCTTGACCAGAGGGGAACACAGCCTCCCTGCCTGTCATCCAGGGGGAATGGCCCATGGCCAGGAAAACTCCTATGTGTCAGAGGACTATGGCACAGGGACCTTTGTGACCAGGAGGGAAGGCTTCAGCTGCCTGGAGAAGACAGTTTTACATACCAGGGCCTGAACTAAGTGCAGATTGCAGTGGTCACAGCTACCACCGCGAGAGATAAAGACACATTTCACTCTTAGATGACATCTTACAAGCGGTAATTAAATCTTTACAACACCCATGTGAAGTAAGTGCATAATTATCACTATTTTAAAGCTAGGAGAGGAGAGAGGCCGAGCGGCTTGCTGAAGGCCAGGTGGTGAGTCAGTGGCGGTGCCGCCATCACCAACCAGGAGCTCCCAGTTCCCAGCCCAGCCTGTGGACTGCGGCTGCGGCGGCAGCCTCCCTGCTGAGAGATGAAAGCGAGCTGATTTCTCAAGCGCTTTGATGAGAGGAGGAAGGTTAGAAATAGCCTGCGGCTTTTTCTAGAGAAAGTGTCAGGGCTGAGGGAGAATTTTGGAGGAGGGGAGCAGGGAAAGGGGATGGTGGTGAAGCAACTATTGATACAAGTGGCTGCGAAGGGAAGGGAGCCGGCAAACCAGAACCCAATGACAGGGGAGGAAAATGGGTCAACAGAGAAGGCAGATTATCCTGAGAGAGGCCTAGGGGAGAGGAGGGGAGGCAGCAAGAAAGGAAAGAGTGGTAGGAAGGAAATGAAGAAGGAGAAAAAAATCCAGGGAGAGTGTGCATGGCAGCAGTTGAAAGCTGTTGCGTTAGGAGGCGGAAAAAGAAATGCCACCGAGCATGGGGTCTTACAGTGCCTGGCCGATTATAACCACACTATTGTCTCTTGCACAGCAGCTGGAGGTCTCGGAGCCCTCTGCGGAGCAGGGTAAGCATCATTACTTTCGTTTCACCCATGGGAAACTGAGGCTTGGAGCGGTGAAGCTGCTTGCCTATGGTCACGCAGCAAGGCCAACACATTATTCTGCTTTAAACTATTACGATAAATACAACTTGAAGTAGGAGTAGGACAGACAGGGACACACAGTTCTCAGTGACATAGGAAAGAAAAAGAGAAGAGGCGACTGATGTCAGCCGCCCAAATCTATTTTTTATAGCTCTGGAATACAATTGCCAATTAAAATGACAGGTGACAGTTGTGAGCTTTGGATCCTCTGTGCTTTAAACTACAAGCTGAGGAATACTAACAGGCAGGCACACTACTATATTCACACATTTCACACCTGCACAAATAGATGTTCATACAACAGCCCTGACGCTGGCATTGGTGTGGTCTGTGCCCTTAACAAGTTATTTCCTCAGTTTTTCTCCTTTCAGCAAAATTAAGGTAACAATTTTTACCTCCAACTACAAAATGGAGATACAGCTATACTCCAGAAGACTTTCACAACACCAAGAATTCTTAGGTTCTCAAAGTGCTTTGTGTTAGAATAGAATAGAATAGAATAGAATCATTTCAGTTTGAAGGGATCTACAACTGTCTGGAAGCTGCACACAACTGTCCTGGTGGGGTCATTTGTTTGTGGTTGTTAGGTGCCACAGGGCAGAAACTATATGTCTGACAGCCTGTGGCTGCCACACTAGAAGGAGAATCATCTGAAAAAGCAGAAGCCCAGAAAACAGCCACCAGTGTTACTGGTAGATTGCACTGTCTGAGGTAGCACGGCGGTTTTAGGGCCTGAGAAAGTGAGACACTTTTCTGAATGTCCCTCTTCTTTTCGAAAACCACCTCTCCTCATCTCTTCTTCCTCCTTTTCATCGCAAGAAATGAAGAGACTGCAGCTATTTCTACCTTAGCTTGAGGAGGACAGAGAAGCATCCTCCAGTATAAAGTGAGAGGAGAAAACCAGTGTAACACATCTGCTGAAGGAATGGGGAAAGAGCAGTATAAAAGATAAGGCCTATTTTTAGTAACGCTCTTTTGGTATTAGAGTTTCCACCATTTATTCCAACTTCATCACCCTTCTTCTTCCTCAGCTACTCAGAAGCACCAGAGGCTCCCTCACCCCACCTCTCCCTCCTTTTGGTGCGGAGGGCCGTGGCGCTTCAGCTGTGCAGTGCTACCACCCTCTGGCCACCGTCAACACCACAGTCCTCCATCTGCAGGAGTGCCCTGAACTCAAGTCACCTGCCTCGTACATCTCTGTGAGATAAATGCTGCCTTTCAGTGAACTCAGTAAAGAGAGATGGTGATTCACACCTTCTGTTGCAGCTCTACACAACACCCGTTTTGGCTGCTTGCTTTTGGAAAGAGAATTCATCTGGGTGAAGGATGCAAAGGTTGACACTTCCAAACGTGCTGGTCCTCCGCTGGTCCAGCGCATGTGGCCAGTGGGTTCATCTCCTCATGACTCCTTGTAAGGATGCACTATCCGTATTAGAATGGTGGCTGATTCCTAATTTGAGAATGTCATTTGTGGGATGAGACGTTCCTGGGTCATTCTGAGATTGAAGTGTTAGATTGGCACTTCCCATGGTACCCTGAGCAAGACACTTTATGTTTCAGCACCTCAGCTGCACAGCTGTAAAACGGAGGTTGTACACCTTAGCTCTTGCACATGGATAATGCCGCAGTGAATTCATGAATGGTTTTGATTGCATGGGCACGAGGATATAAAAATGCCAAGCTGGGTAGCAGTTCATCCGTGTCATTCTGTACTGACACTACCAACACCGAGACTCCTGCATACATATTTGTCGGGGGCACCTTCTGCCCATCAGAAGTTGCACTAAGACCACTGAGCTCATTTCCCAAGGAGCAGCAAGAAGTTATGGGGTGGGAAAGACTGAAAGAGTAAAAAAGAATTTGTGACCAAAGGCCAAAGTACTTGGAATATGAGAGCTATTTCATATACTTCTAGTACATCAGCAGACTGAACTTCTTTTGCTGAAAAAAATACCAACTTTTCATATTTTAAGCAAGAAGATATGCAATGAAAACAGGCATAGAGAGAAAAACAGTCTCATAAGTAAAAAGGTGGCTACAAAATTCAAAGAGCACATTCCAGCATGGCGCTTTTTTTTTTTGTGGCAAGCAAACCATGGGGTTTTTCAACTGTTATAGGACAAGGAGGTGTGAGAAGCATAAGTGACAAAGTGCTTTCCTGCAGAATCATACCAGCTTTAAAGTTCTTTAGGAGTGATGGAGGATAACTCTGGCCATGTCCTGTTTGAAGGAGCAGTGAAAGCATCCATTGTTCTTTATTGTTTTCTTGTTACAGCCTCTCCTTACAGGTGACAGCTCAGCACACCCTTTCCTACAAGTGTTGTGGGTAAGGCTACAAGGAGAGCTTAGACTGTGTAGGGCTCACTGGGACTTCGCCCAAACTCCTCACCTGCTCTCCAAAATCTCTTTGAAGATGCTATTAGGTTTGTGACAACAGCATAGAGATGGGAGTCAAGTAGAAGCATACGGGGTCATGTCTTGGTGACCCTGTAAAGAACCTGGTTCAGTAAGATGTCAGAAATGGCCATTGCAGTCAGGTAAGAATTTGGCTGCCCTGGTAAGTCATTTAAGCCTATATGTAGATTTTTCTGTTGGTAGAGCAATTCGTGCTGGAAGTGGTTTTGGTTTTTTCCCCTTGATGCAATATTATGGTACAACCTTTTGTGCGGACAGCAATGTTCCAGTATAAGTGTATCCATAGTGCATGGTCTATTTTCTGACTGATAACAGCTATATTGGCATTAGTTCTTTTCTACAGGTGTTTGTAAATCCATATTAGAAGGTTAAACTACTGTCGCAGCAGCAGGGTAGTTAGAGTCCTACAATTGCTATGTGTAGACAACCCCTGAGTGCCAGCAATGCTATTTAATTTCTTAGGTTCAAAGTGGGAGGTGTCTTTAGAGCTCCATTGTATCTTATGAACAGCATCTCATCTTGTAGCAGTTGAGGTGTCCTTGGGAAAGGGAACTGTGTTCTATTCTGAATTCCCCCCCAGAAATGGGTCTGATCCAAATAGCTGACAAAAAAAAGGATCAGATCTGGGGTTGCTAGTACCATAAGTTCTCACTGATCAAGAATCTCTTTGTTCAGAGACCGCCTGTGTAGTCCTGTGGGCCTGGCATTGGAAAGCAATGGAAATTCAGACTGGTTTGTTACATTCGCCTTCTACGCCTGGGAAAGTCTCAGAAAGCAAAAGTTCCCAAGCAGCCAACTTCCATATGGTCACATTCAGACACCGCACTTGCAGGTGGTGTGGCACACCAAGTCTTCCTCAAGAGGAATATAAAAACGTACCAAGGATCCATCTAGTGCAGCATCTTATGTCCAACAGGGTCCATGAGCAGACACCAAGGGAAGAGTAATAACAGGTGAAGCACATGTGATGTTTCCTCCAAATTAATTCCCAGGATTTGACTATTTTTAGCTCAGAGCATCTTCTGAACTTCACGTCATTTGTCAGTAACCCTCAATAGATTTTTCTTCCAAGTAGTTGGCTAATTGCTTCTTGAGCTCCTGTAAGCCTTTTGCATGCACCACATGCTTTAGGAAGGAGCGCCACAGGTTTACCAACACCTGCATGACAGCCATTTGTTTGTTCCCAGCCTGGCTTCTCAAAGCATCATCTGATGGCCCCTGGCTCTTGTAATGGAAAAGGTAATGAAGAATAGCTTTATTACTCTGTCAACAGCATTTGCGGTTAGTATAGACCTCTATTATATCCCCCTGCCCTTTCCAGGGACACCAGAGGTACTTCAGTCTACCAGGAGAAGGTCTCATCACCAAAGCTTGCTGAGCTGAAGAGACATAAACACAAACACCAGCTCATCATGTATTGTCACTTCCACATTGGGCAGCCACTTAACACTGTGGGAAGCAAACCTATCCAAATGCAATGCTAGTTTTATACACAGTTGCTATTCCCTGTACCAAGGCCACTGTACCATGTGTATGCTACCTCATATATAACAGTGTATATCCAGGTAGGGCCATCCACCAACAGGTGGATGTGGATATACTGGAGATCAACACCAGGCTCACTTTTTACAAATTTGGATCACTCCACAAGGAGCACAGAGAGTCTGGCCACCTGTGGCACGTATAGTCATAAATTATTTCTTTTTTTAAAAATCCATTTCTCTTTTCTCCTCTTCTAGAGGAGGGCCCTTGTGTAGATGTGTAAATTTTGTATGCTAGGCTAACATTTAAAAAATGCTGGACACAAATGTGTGTAACTGAATATCTATCCGCATCTGAATGCTAAACAGCTCACAGATTTTTCTCCTTTGAAAAAAGAGAAAGTCCAGTAGCATCTCTAACACTTCTCAAAAATAAACTACCCCTTCTTTTCCCCTCAGCTACCCTCCTGTCCATAACCAAGTGCTCATTTATTTAAAGAACAAAAACAGACAGAAAAAAACACGTCTACTATGCCCACCACTTTCCTATGGAAATATGCTTCACAAAATTAAAAGCAAACAACTTTCAAACAGCAGCTCTTGACACATCAGAACTCGTCTTTCCTTTTTCCCCTCCACCCACAAGAGAGATCCTGGCTACCTGCCCAGGTGAAGAGGGAGCCATGGCAAACTGAGGCATCTTGCATCATGCTTTTCAATGGCCAAATCTGGCATGTCACAGGCTGTGAAAAGGAATGAATTTCAAAATTGAAGGAACTTTCTACAAAAACTGTACTTTACCTTTGGTTCCTCTCTGGGGACCAACAGCAAACGTGTGTCTTCATGGGACAATATTTGTGGCAAGTAGATGTATTGCCTCTCAATGCCATGGCTTGACTTTGAGGGCACTGCTGCTTAAGCCATTTTCTAATGTTGGTGGCATGATGCCTTAAATAATAAAAACCAAAAAATTCCACAACTTAATCATTCAGTAAAGAAAATTAAGTTAATCTGTAAAAGATTTCCCATGCTGCAGCTTATTTTCTCAGATGATGTGTGTTCCTTTTGGGAGACAGATGCTCCACTTCCCATGTTATATTTGATGGAAATTACAATGCTTGTTTGTAACCAAGATAAGGGATGGGATTCTTTTGCTCTATGACTCTAAATCTCTCACTAGCTGAGTGGGCAAAAACACGCATAAGGCTGAATGACACATCCTTGTGCTTCACAGGTAGATATATCTTCCATCAAAACCTGCCCAGATAGCAGAGGTGAAGAGGGCATGTCCTAGATGTCCCTCCTTGATACACCTTCCCACAGATTAATCTTCCAAGATGTAGAGAGTCCTTTCTCAAACTTCCTTACAAGCTGGAAAACTTCAGAATATCTTTGTAACAGAAATAACATATTTTGGTTTGGTTTGGTTTTTCTTTTTCCCCAGAAGCTTGTGTAGTTCCTACAATACCTTCATCTCCGAAGATCCCAGATCAACAGGCTGGCTCCTATATTGTTTATTGAGCCACAAATTCTTCTAGCTGTCCAGCAGCCAGCTGACCAACACAGCATAGAGGAAAGGCTGGGGAAAATCGATAAGTATTACAGTTTAAAGATACCAAATCTGTAATGAGGAAAGTGAGGAAAATCACAAGTCCAGGCTTCCTCCCTGAGAACACTTACCACCAGCTGGCTCTATTTAAAATGCCTTATTTGATGCCAAGTGCCACCTTATTATACAAAAAAAAAGAAGCTGATTGAAAGGTTGCTTCCTAGTTTGTGTGAAACAGAACTCACATCATCTAAAACTGTAGAGGTCAGTGCCATGAGCGCTTGATGAGTGACAAGACTTTCTGCAGCTTGCTTAAAAAAAATGTATTCTTATGGATATGTGTATGTGCTCAAGTGAGAAAAATAGTTTCACTCCAAATGAAAATAAAAATCAGAAGCTGACTTTTATGAGATTTTTCACCTCTTTTCCCAAACAAAATAGATGAAAGGAAAAAAGTGGGTGGGAAAAGCCCAAAGTTAAAAATATTTATTGATTTCATTTAACTAAAAACATCAAGAGGTCTGAATCAGTTGTGAAAAATTTGCCAATATTTTAAAAAAAAGTAAGAATACCAGAATAAAATTTAGCTGCTCTTTTATGAAATAACACTTCCAACTTCTTCCAGAGGCTAAATGGCTGGGACCAAGACCGGCAGAGTCCTGTTGGACTCCCAGGGAGAAATAACATTTAACTGTATATACAGGCTGCTGCAACAATTGGATCTCTATGGCAATATAGAACCAGCTTGTTTCATAATTTGGCATTTTAAAATACAGATTGTCTATAAATCCTCAGTTTATAGATGGTTCAGTGACAGCAAATGGAAAAGAAATTACCTCAAGCTGTTTGTAAAAAGGTAAGTTACACGGATCTGTGAAGATTCTCTTAAGGTGTACAAGAGGTGATTTCTGTGTATGCTAAGACTATTATGAATTAAATTTGTCTTTGGGAACGAGAGATAGCTTATGAAGGAAAATGCTGTAATCTTATGTCATTTTCTAGAGAAGGAAAATTGAAACAGCTGATCTTGTTAAGGTATTTTAATCTATTTTGCATATAAGTCTAATTTAATGGACCTCCTTTAATAAATTTAGTATTATTATTCAGTTATTTAAATCATGGTCCTTGCTTGGCTACACTCTACTCTCCCCCCTCCCTCCCCACTGGATGCGATATTAGCTTTCCTGAGGCAAAGGCACGGGGACAAATGGGAATAAACATGCAGGCAAGAGCCACAGGCATAATGGCGCCAGAGGTGACGTCCTTCAGTAACCATATCTCCTGATCTCTCTTGAGCCTACGGTCACCAAAGTCATGTTCCTGGCCACGTGACAGGGCAGGAGCCGAGTCACTCCACAGTGGGTCACTTCGGACCCAAGGGAGTTTTCTCATCATCCTGTCCCCGACGTGGTGTGCGACTGCCCTGCACAGCTTCAGAGCCCGCAGGCCACGCGTGGTGGGCCAGCAGGTCTGCAGTCACCAGCACATCGTGACGTGGCCCCTGAGCAAAAAGCAGAGAAGCAGCAGCGAAGGCTGCAAGAGGGGCTGATAAAACAGGGGCATGAATTTCACGCTCACCTTGTGAGGCTGGGCAGGTCTCTGTCCTTGAACCAGGCCAGAGCCTTGAATTAATTGCTGTGGCTCTCCCAGCACTAACTTTGGTATTTGCTGGGGCCCTAACTGGATTGCAACATGATGGATGTACACATACCATGACTCTATAGATAAGATAATTAGGAGATAGATCAGGCATGTGCATGTTTCATGTTCCATCAGTGTTTATGCTGAAACATGCCTATCTGTGGGAGGACCTCCTTGGCCTCTTTGCACCAGGTGGAAAGCACAAATCTTTGATCTGAGCTCCAGCAGCTGAAGCAGTTCAAGATGCCTGAGCAGAGCACGTGCTGATGTGGGGTGATGAGGATAGGCAGATCCACGTGTCCGGCAATTCTATTAAAAATATCACTGTTACCTGGGTGAAGTGCCCAGCTGGGCAATTGTCCTCTAAGTGGTGATGGATGGCTGATAAAACAGATGGGAACAGCTCCTCAGTCCCTTCAAATAGGCGCGTGATTTTAAATCAAAGCTGCCACTTTGCCCACTGCCGATCATAAACTTGTCCATTGTGCCTGGAGGAATTGGTCAACTCCAGAGTGCCGGACTGTACAACTGTCACGGTGTCCTCAGCAGTGTGGCACTACAGCACTGTCCTTACCTCCAGGGTCCCAGAGAACACAAAAGCTTAGGGTTTAGTACCTTGCTGGGGGAGTCTGCGCATGCGAGTTCACCTCTCTGTCACAGCTTTCTCACAAAACATAAATGAGAATAGTGGTAAAGCAGCTGGGCACGTACAGAGGAAAAAGCCAGCACGGGAGCTCGATATTATCACTGCGTAGGAGAAAAGGTTTATTTTGTCACTTAATTTACCACCCTCAGAGACACAAATTCAGAACACCCATAAGCTATAATGCAACCAGGTCACATGATTTGAAAGGTGTACACGTTTATATGGATCTGACAGGTGTTAATGATGGCTTTCAATTGAAAAAGGAATCCTGGAAGAGAAATTGCTCGTTAAACAAGTCTAACAGCATTAATGTTTTCTAACAGCGTTACTTTCTGGAGCCAGGTGTTGCAAAATATAAAGCGCCTTGCTACCTTTATTTAGGAGAAGATCCTTGTGAATGTGATAATCTTTTAAGGTCCAGTTTTATTGTATAATGTGCTTCAACCCATGTTTCCTATGTATGGTTCATAATGAGATTAGTGGATTGTAAATCTTCATGCAATTTACATAAATAGTCTCTTGAGTGTCTGACATTAGAAATATATTGTTCTGTATTTCCCTACAGGCACCGATGTTGCATCCCGTAATTGTAAAGTATTTATCTGTGTCGTATTACAAGGCATTTGATTTAATTTTAAATGGGAGAGTTTAATCTTTTCTTTGTATTGACCATCATATAATTTGGTTAGTTACAATTTTTGTATATTTTTTTTCCAGTTGCCACAAAAAGGCCAAAGTATTTCTTTTAGTATTTCAGAAGTAGCCCATACAGAGTGGCCACTGGCACAGCGCATGGAGCAGCCACTGATGCAGTACTACGCAGAGATTGCTGTTGTAATGTCAAATCCACCCCATTAATCTTGTCCTTCCAGATTTCAATTTCTATAATTTCCCATTCACACAATCTGAATGGTTAATTCCCATGTTAATATTCCTATCTGTTTGTTCTGATACCTGGATATTTCCTAAGATTCCTAACTCTATTGACTCATTCAGTACTAGTCAGTCCTTAATATGGCCAAAGCAGAAATCAAAGTAGAAAAAGAGCATACCAAATTCACATGCCCCTTCCTTCCTCAAACGGGATTTAATTCTGCTGTCACCTTTACTGATGAACACCAAGAAAAAAAATAATCATTGCAATCAATAGAGCTGGGGGTCCAAATCAGTTGTTCCTCTATCACTTTGTGGCATTCAGAGGAAAAGATCTTGCTTTAGTGACTGGAAGTTCATCTCATCCTACCGCGGGTGTCTGAAATGTGTCAGAAGAACAGGCAAATTATCTCTTTGTCTCCCCTGACTGTAGCAGGAGTTTAGGCAATTAGCCAATGTCATGCAAACACATATTCCAGGCTGTCCCATTTGTGCTTGCAGTGTATTTGCCTTTGCTTCCTATTACTGTGGCAGGTCCATCACAGCTCCAAGGCTAAAAATACACCCAGGAGAGGAAGCGGTGCTGTCTGGCTCCCTCTGACGTGCAGGATCATGGCATCTACTGTAATAAGGCCAGTGGCTTAGCATAGGAGGATTTATAGCAGCATAAAACCGGAGTAAACTCCAATAATTTCATCAGCCCCTACCCTTGTTGTGATTATCTTGTCCACCCCAACGCGTTTCACAAGATAAATAGATTTCCCTTGGTAACTCCTGCACCAAGCCCCAACAGTTTGAGGCTCAATGAGAGCAACTTCTTCAGGAAACCAATATCTTTTCTTGGTTCAAAGCCCCCCCAGTGTGAGTTAACTCTTGCACATCCTAGGTAAGAGTCTCCTATAGCTTGTTGCCCCACTATTAGACACCGTGCTAGTATCATCTTGATTCCCAGTAATATTCTGCTGGTGAAAGAAACAGGCATCAAATTTTTCTAGAATTCATTCTTAATATTGAAGCTACTACAAGTAAACATGATCTGCAAAGGTGTTGTCTCACATTTCAGAACATATTTTTTGCTAAGGCACCGCCACGACGGGTTTAACTGTGTTAACAGTCCCTGGGATTATCAGTCATGATAATGGTTGAACAATGATGAAGGGTTTGCTCCCCCTGTAGACACTTACTTAAAACCAGCAGGCTCTAAAACATCACCAGCAAAATTTACTTGATGATGTTGCTTTGCCAGATGAGGGACCTGTGATTAACCTGCCCTTCCCTGCCTCCTGCTGCCTGCTCTAACTTCTCATAACTCTCTAGTTCAAAGCCCAACGTGACAGCCTGCCTCTGCCTGTGCTGGAGCCGGATGAGATGATACATCCAGGGGAGAGGAGGAAGAGGAAGAGACCCTCCTCTTTGTGTAAATGGATGGCCTGGCCTTTGGCATGTGGCCTGTCAGAGAGGACAGTGTTTCCCCTTCTTTTCGTATGACTGGGTCTGGCATGGGCTCTGGTCGCATGACTTGACACTGAGGTTGTTCCTCATCAGATGATCTGGTGTGGGGATATGTCACCTAGGATGTGACCCAGTCAGCCATCATCCTCCCCCGCTTCACACCCATGCCTCTGCCCCTGTTGTTTTTGGTTTGTTTGTGTTTTTTTTTAAACTTTCTTGTTTTGCCTGTTAGAATTAATATTTCCATTACTTTTTCCACAGCTGTTATTATAATTTCTTTTAAAGCAAGAACCAAGTTTCTCAGGTAACTACTGGGCTGTAGACCTGAGGCTTTAAGAAAAATGAATAACCATGGCAACTGATTGACAACAGATCCATGGCTTCTTTTACCACCGTTAAAGAAATATAACTAAAGCCTTAGAGGTTTGTTTTCAGTTTTCTGACTCCTCATCTAATCACGCACATTCTCCAGAGCAGCGCCACAAAGGCACTGACCTCTTGAAGCACAGCAAGTTCACTTCCCCTGTGAGAGAAAAGGTACACACACCTGGGAGGACCAGCTGGGGCTGGCACAAGCAACAAAGGAGGGGGACTTTGGGCTGTGAACTTGCAGGGATCTGTGTCCAAATAAGATGAGATAACCAGGGCTGAGGAGCTTGTCTGCATGTGACTCCTTGGCTGGGAAAGGCAGATGCTAAGGAGACTTTGCTAATTTCCCCTGCCTGGAAACCTGTAATGAGCTCAGAGCAGAACAGCAAAAGGGCACATCTGTTAGTTTCTCCTACGTTAGAAAGGGCTGAAAGCCAAGAGAGATGTCTAGGGCCTAATTTGCTAGCCTGTCTACAGCATAGGAGAAAGTCTGAGCCCTGGAGAATGCCCAGTGCACTCTGAGAGCGGAGAAAGCTGATGAGCGTCACTAGGAGCTGAAGGGTGATACAGCTTATGGACAGGAGAAAGGTTTGTTTCCTTCATTCTTGCAGATGTTCACAAAAGAACTCCAGTCGATCACGTCACACACATTCAGTGCTGCAAAAGTCTATCTTCGTCCGTGCTAAAAAATGCTACCTTGGCATATGGTGCCAGCTGTGAGGGAAACTGCTGGATGCAAAGCCTCCCTGCCCACTGACAGGCAGAAACGATCTGCGTCTAGACAGTGCCTGTCATGATGGGACATCTAGAGATGCCCAGGGCACTGCAGGTAATGGAGGTGCTGCAACCTTGTTAGTGTAGTGATTTAACTGGGATAATATCTTCCTTTTCCCAGCAAGGTTAATCAGCCAGTGCATCCAGACTGTATCTGGTACTCTCAGGTAACATGTGTACTAGTAAACGTAGTGTCCCCAAGAGAGTTCTTTGGCCCTCCTGCCAACTGGCATGGGACAGCCAACAACCTCACTGTTAAGCTCACCCCTCCAAATCAGCCTGATTGCACCCAAATTCCCTTTGAGGAATGGTCCCTGGCCCACGTTAACTCCTGAGCCATGCCCAGGCTTTGCTCAGGAGCATGCTGGTTGGTACAAACCAAAAGGTGCCACCAAGGACCCCTCTAACAACTGAATGAGGTAGGTGCCTGTGTTCCCATAGCTGGGGATGTTCCCCGACACTGTTTAAATTGCTAGTATAGGCACAGCCATGGTGGCTGGTCTTTGTAGTGCTAATAGGCGCTGAACTGACTCAACTGCTGAGCCTCTGATCCTGAAGGGCCCTGCTGCTTAGGCACTACACACGACAAACAACAGACACCTTTCCACTTAGCCACGGGATGCTCACAGCTGCAGGACAGTGCTATTTAAGATTTGAAAAAAAATCTAAAAGCTCTTGAAAACAACTCTAAGTATATCTTTAGATATTTAGGTGCATAAATATATGTAAAAACCTGTCCATGTGATGACCAAATCTAAAGGAAAATTGCAGGAAAACTAAAAATACCAAATGCTGATCCCAATTTTTTGCTGCAACCTTAATCTGTCCTACAGTACACTGGCTTGGTGATTTCCTACATGCCTGAAAAACATCACTGCCTTTCAATCCAGAGTAAATGCTGCCATCAGCGTGATGTTTTCCTCTTCTCTTTCAGCTTTTTGTCCGTTCTAACCTATGTTCCTATATTAATTTGCCATATTTATATTTCATATCATTTCAGCCTCCAGAGAAGAAACTGTTGGTAATATTTTTCTTGGAAAATGATGATTACTGCTGCATCATCTTCAGATTGAGTTTCTGCATCTCAGAACATTCAAGAGGTTTCCTGGACTGGTTTGGAAACAATTACCACTCTTGTTCTCCATCAG
>VZTV01046092.1:0-18204 GCA_013400875.1 Anhinga rufa | reverse complement strand
GCTGAAACCAGGACATACAGATACTATTCTGAGTTGATATGTACAAAATAAGCTCTACTTTTCTTCCTCTGTATTTTTAAGATACAGCTTTCGTGCTTGCATAGACATGCACTCACATCTGTATATCATCAGACTAGGAGATCTGATTTTAGCTAGCCTCCATTTCAAGGTGCGTACTTGTTTGGGAATGTAATTGTCTGCCCAGTTGACTGTAAAATTACTGGTTTTATACCTGAATCACAGATTCGTCTTTTGTGTCGTCTTGTAGAAGGAATTTTACAGTTGTGGCACAGGTTTTTTTACTGCATAAACTTGGTTGCCCTCAACTGAATTTTTGTGACTAAAACTCTAGGAGGTCCTTCAAATATAAGGCCAATGGGTCTATTTGACATATGGACTTTCTTCCACGTAACAGGCTATATACATTGGATATTTAAACTGCCTGTTTTGTCTCGGAGACTGACTGACTCCTAGGTGTTGCAGTTGTATGTGTGAACCAAAAGGAGATCGAAGTAATAACATCAGCAAGATAGGGAACTATATTTGCTAATTAAAACACTTTTTTCTTTTATAATCAACAATTAAGAGAATGTATGGACAGCAGCTGAGACTGACTGGAATCCAAGACAGTCAAATGACTGAGAAAGTTTAAATGCAGATATTAGACTTCAAATTGCTTTAATTTTTGCTTCTGTGGAGTAGCACAGCCATATTTTTTCAGCAAAGACTTGTTCTGAGCATGCTGGAGACCAGATTCTAAGTGCCTTGTTAAAAATGGAGCAGAGGATGACTCCAGAGAGTACAAATTCTCAGGACTTCTTGGGTTCATAATTTCTTGGCAGAGGCAAGAAAGGATGCACAAACTAGGCCTTTAAGAAAGCAAGATATTTAAGAAATAAACTTCAAAAAAGCCTGTTTTCTGTGGGTTTTGGTGTGGGGGTTTTTTCTGATTCCAAAAACTATACTTGTGAAACTTTTTCAGAGATTTTTTTGGTTTGGGAGTTGTATCAAATAAACTGCTCCTTCCGAAAAGCATCATGCTTATTTTTAACTGTTAATTTTATGTGATGGTCTGGTCCTTACCTATTACTCTAGAGACAGATATATCTTCTCTAGCTAGGACATGTCTGTTAGCACTAAACAATTTAGGGTAAAACCTGGAAGCATGTCAGGAATGCATCTTAGCCCCATGTTGGATTCTGAAGTTGCACTTTTATCATAATAAACTCAGGCATTCAAAATATTTCTGAGTGTATAGAAAAGAGGTTTGTGTGTATCCCTGAAAAGCACAAGCTACACTGGGAGTAAGTCAAGGGGAAGGAACTGTCAAAACCAAGAGTTTTTGTTTTCATTTGTTAGGACTAGTTGTTCTTAACCTAAAACAAGGTCAAACATATCAGAGGATGGCAAGAAATTTCACGCACTATGTGAAGTTGGCTAAATTCCTTTTCACAAGTTTCAAGTGTGAAAGAAAATCCTTTTCCCCAGCTGTTGTGTATGTTAAAATTTTGGTTGAAGGAGAGTGATTTTTTTCTTTACAAATACTAAAAAATTTAAATTATATTAGAGAAATAACATTCAAAGCATTCTATAAAGTGATCTCAGCAGTGTAAAACATGCTGATAAATACAGTCGGAATAATATTTTTAAACACTTAGTAAATTACTGTCTTTTACAGATAGTATATTTTTTGATGCTTGTTCTGAACTCTAAAGCATCCTGCCAGCTTCTTTTCAATTGTTTTTATGAATGCAGTTGTAATGCCAAGTTTTTTCTGAGAACATAGCCTACAAAAAATAAAAAGGGGAATATTTTTCTTGTTGCAGAAGTAGTTTTGCTAGTGCAGCTCATGCAAGACAGAGACTTTCCCACAGGAGTAAACAGGACAAATACAGACTTTATCTTTTAGTGGAGGAGAAAAGTAGACATAGAATTGATGAACAAATAACCTGAATTTTAATACTTTAGAAATTGCTTGAACGGCTAATGTAGAGGAAGGCAATTAAGAACATCAGAAGTATTTGAAGAAAAGTATCTGATAAATAATAAGTAGAATGAGGTTAATTGAAAACCATTTATGTCTGATCAATGGGTTTGTTCTGAATAAGATAACAAGCTGAGCAGGAAAATTAAAAAAATATGAGAGACTACTTTACAAGACTGAAGCATCTGACACAATATTTTTGACTTTTCACAGTGACTAGAGTGAATGGCCAGGGAAGAAGAAATCAGACCAGTAATACATCCTCAGGGTATGCTCTTACCAGCCCCGTAGGTGTTTCTCTGGTTGCTGGCATGAGGGGTGATGCCTGCATTTAACAGCCTCAGTGGCATCCTTCTCCATGAATTTGTCCTGTTGCTTTTGTGTCCATGAAAACATTAAAAGCTGCAGTGTCCTCTGGCAAGAAATTCCGTAGGACAGAAGCACCTCGGCTAATGCTGGGACAGTGAGTTCAGGTGCAAGGAACAACACAGCTGCACCAGCACTTGTGCTAAGCTGGTCGGCTGTGTGGAGAAGCAATCAATGAGAAGCTGGTGAAAGAGCCAGTAGCGGTAGTCTTGTAGCTCTTTCAGAGCTAGCTTACGTGTCTTCACTGGCTGCTCTACTGTGCCTTGCAGGTGCACCTCCATTTCTTCCATTACTAGCAATGGGGGACCAGAAACACCTTTGCACTGTCCACATCCGTGCCTCTTTCATACTCAGCTGTGTTTATTACTCTACATAGTAGTATCATTTAACAAAAGTTAGGAAGTGTGTGTCTCTCGGACCATCAGTTCTCAGTACTGATGCAGAAGCCATTGCTGAAATGCTGTACATCTGTTTCTTCGCCAGCTGTTGGACAGCTATTCAGATTGCCTGTTCTCTCTGGGAGACTGAATGACACCTCGGTGTTTCATTTGTGCGTAAAGATCAAAAGGATAGACCCAAAGCAGTTTTCAGAGTTAAATCCAGGATTCTGGATTCCTGAGGCCTATGCCTTTTCAGGTTCGCTTATCCTCTTTGCCCTACCAACCTCTTGCTGGCTCCCAGTCTTCCTGAAACAGATGCGATTTCTTTGGTTTTAATAACTTAATAGATTTCTCTTCCATGAACTTGCCTCCCTTTGAGCCCATATACACTTTTGTCAGCCACAGCTTCTTTTGGGCAGGACATCTGCACCTGAACTTCACTCAAATACTTTCCCTTTTTTGTTTTAAGCCTTCCCTGCCTGGTTCCATCTGGTGGCACCCAGTTTTCAAATGAAATTAAAAGTTGATTTCTATGCACCTTCTCTGTGACCATAATGATTTCATAAATCTTTATTATGTTCTCCAACTCTTGTGATCTGTTACTCTTTCAACCTGCTGGGTTCTGGCTTACTAAATTGTTCCTAATGTGGAAATGTGTACCCCTCCTCCGAATCTTTTCCAGTTCTGCTGTATCATTTTTGAGATGAGGGGTTCAGAATTGTACACCATAATAAGGATGGTGCATACAGCGGTATACTCTGTTTTAGTTTATGTTGCTTGCCATATATGCCTTACAGTCCATTTGCTCACACGGCTGCTGTTGAGTATTGAGCTATCTTTTCAAGGATGTCTTGTTACAATTCCAATGTTTCAGTGGTCAGATCTGAGCCCAACATACAGTAAGCAAAATTAGGAATACATGGGATTTTTTTCTCATGTACATCACTTTACATTTATGTACACTAATTTTGAAGTCCTGCAGTACTTCCCTGTTAGCATTGAGCTTGTTGCTCTGAGTAACTTAGTATCTTCAGCAAACTTTCATTTCATTGTTCATCTCCTGTTCCCAATAGGTTGTGAATAAATCACTCCACTGGTGACCAGCCTCTGTTGTGAGAACTGACCATTTATTTCCTACATTTTAACAGTTATCTGTCCATCTTCCCATGGTTGCTTATTCTCATTAAAGCACATTTGTTAAGAGATCTTGTCAAAAGTCTTTTGAAAAGTGAAATGAAGACTATGAATTAATCTGCGCCTTATCTAACATGCTTATTGCTTATGCATTTCATCTTCAAAGTGCAAAGGTAGGATTGTGAATCAGCCCTTTTGACTCCCCCTAGCATATTTTATTTATTTGTATGTCCACTACCTCTGTAATTTATCATGGTTTGTTATATGTTATAGCATTTTTTAACATGTTCTTGTATTTACATTCTTCCAGTCTTGAGATACAAAGGTGGTTTAAAGTGAGAGGCTGTACGCAGCGGTTATGGCACAGTCAGATAACAGTGAACAGTTCGGACACTGCCATTAAGGGATTCAAATGATGGCCTCCTGAGATCTACAAAGTGTTACCGGCTGAGTCCAGTGCATGTTGAAGCAAAAGCAATCATTGAATTATACCTGATACCTTCTCATTTAAATTCATACAAGCTTTTGCTTTTCAGTGGAAAAGGCAACCATTTGAAAGTCTGAGGACTGGCTAGTTTATTGTGCTCCCTCAGATAAGGAGGAGAAAGGAAAAACTGTACTGAAAATAGAAGTCTGCTTTTCCTCATCTCTAGGTTTGCTGCAGTCTCTGGGCATGCGTGAGCAGCTGTGTGGTACTTGGCTGCTGGCTGGGGCCACAGCACCACACCACACCACACCCACGCTTGTGTGCAATAGGTCTTTAACACTTCTAGAGCTCCATTGGTGTTCAAAGCATCTGATTAAATTCTGGGAAAGAATCGAGTTGGAAATGTCTTCACATTAAACTGTTCCCATTATGACCTTGAGTCTGCACCACAGCAGCTTCTTCCCAAGGGCTGTAAGTGACACAATATTTCAGCTCTTGCTAACTGAATGAACGCTCTGGTCAAACTGACTTTCACCTCCTGCAGGTAGTGCATTCAAAGCGGTATAGGGATAAGCCCCTGAGCATTAATGAGTGCAGTGATTTTTGTGCAGCCAGATACTACACGTCAGAGAAATGAAATACCAAATCAGAAATTTGCTGCAGATGGTATTTTTAATACCATAATTTAAAATATTTACAGAATACACTATATATATTTCTGTCCACAGTATTTAAATAGAAGTTGCACTTTGATGCAAACACATAGCAAAGGGGGAGCGGAGTTAGAAATACTTTTTGTTTCTTTCAGATGAGGCTATGGTTCATTATACCATGAGCCATTTTATGGCATAAAATTCTGTTTATTTTGTTTCAGGGAGACAATTTCTTTCAAGATATTTGTGGCAGTTTATGTTCTTTTTCTACCACGTGTCTCCTCAAAACATGTCAGAATAGCCAAAAATTATGTTAGAAGTCAATTGCTTTACAGATCACACAGAGCAGTCATTAAAAACAGTGCATTTAGCCTAAGGATTGGACATGCAGAAACACAGCAGTAAAAGCTACCTGTTGAGTTCTCGACTTGGTAGGCTAATTGCTCTGATGTTTTGAAAATGAAAGGTACAGCTGAATAATCAAAGCTAAATCACATTGTCATAGCATTTGATAGAAAGGTTAATAACCAAGACTGTATCCACATTAGACTGTCAGATGTTTGTCTAATTGCAGAGTATGCTTTTAAAATTAAATGAATACCTAAGAGATAAAGATCTGGGGCCAAATTCCTTGTTGATATAAAATGGTCTTGCTTCTTTAATTATAGTTGAGCTCTTCTAATTAATGAGAGAGAATTGACCTGAACCCTGTGTTATTCTTAATCCACATGCAGGTTTGATAAATTATTACTCCTCTGAAGACCAATTTATAGATAAAGAAGGCTACAACTGGTACTTAAGAGCATTTAGCAAGAAGAAATCTTGCTAATCTTGCTAATACTACATTGAACTGTCATTCAAATCAGGCAAAATTGCAAGGAGGATCTGTGGCAGTGACTGAAAATCTATTTTAATTTATTTTTACTTCCAAACAATAAGCTGATTTTGTAGTCACCAAAGGCTAACACTTAGAAACTCTTAAAAATTAAGATGAACCATCTTGTGTTGTCTTATTTTTTGTCTCACTGCCTTGTTTAAATTTGCATGTTGTCTGAGAAATAGCTACTCTTACCAGCTGGTTTAGTTTTCAGCAGTAAGAGATAATTAAAAAAAGTCTTAGTGTACAAATATTGATAAAAAATAGAATTTGCCTAAAATTTACAGTAGTAACTGTAACTACTACAGCTAATCTATCTACTGTATGTCCAAAGGCTGCACCGAATACTTACAGATAAGCCAATGTGACTCAAGGTCTAGGCCATTATAAAAAGCCCTTAAAATTTTATAATCGTTAACAGACTGCTGATGACTGTGAGCACACTTGCTGGATAAGTGCATGGTGCCGGTAGTTTCTTTTTCCTGTCTGTGTTGCTGTATTAGACCCTTGCAGCAAAGAGCCTAAATGCTTACAGAAGCAGCTGGAAGTACAGAGAAAAAGTAATAGCTCTTACATGATCGTCTGCTACATTGCAGACCAGCTCAGAGAATCATCACCACTCACTGCAGCCTGTGATAGGACTGGGGATGCCAGCTTGCCACCAAGACGAGGCTCTGTTGCTGAAGGAGAATGCTTAGCCGGTCAGACAGAAACAAAAACAGGCAGCATATAAGAGAGCACATGTAGAGGAGGCCAGTATCAGGGTTTGTTGGGTTTTTTTTAATGTATGTATGTGTTTTAAAGAGGAATATTTAGCGTGTCAGTTGCAACTCAGTTCTTCAATATTCCCCTAATGGCTTTTCCCTTGCTAGGTATCCTCAGGGAAACATAAATGTGGTTCCTACAACATTAATGGAGTTTTTGAATTCTTGGTTTATATAAACTTTGCCTCTTTTCTGTGAAAAATCTCTTTTTGATGGCTATTATAACAAGCAAACGGGTGAAGATTGAGGCTGTTATGATTAGTCCCTCTTACACAAAACTTTTTGGAATAAAGTTATACTTGGGACATATCTGAAGTTTCATATGAAAGATAACTTCTGTGTTCTACCTGATTTAGGATATTGTCCTTCCTGTGTCTGTCCTTTCTTGTACCACATCAGTCCATAGCAAGAATGTTACATATACTAGATATTAAACATGCTTTCTCTTTTTATCATGGGGTCCTGAGGAAGACCCATCTCAGTTTCATCTTTGCTAAATACAGATTATTTGTTCTCAACGATTATTCTACATGACTGCAGTGAGATCTGCAGCCTGAAGACCTGTAGCTGGTACAGGAAAGGTTGTACTACTTGATGTGACCTGAGCATGCTCAAGGAGGGCAGTTGCTTCTGTAGATGCTTTAATTCTGTCTTTGAGATTTATAGAACTGCCACTGGGAGTAACGTCAACAGCTTGCTAAATATTTCCGTATCCAGAGGGCATGTCTCTCAGCACACTGGCTTTCTGGAAGATCTTTCCACAGAATTCAGTGTCCCTCCCCTGGATAAGGCAGGCGAACTTAGTTATCTTAGACTCATAAGGATATTGCTTGAAACCTCCCACAGTTTGTATGAGCTTATGGAAAAAGACCCTAAAGGAGAAATTGCTTGGCACCAACCATCATCTACCTCACATCCCACCAATTATATTGAATAAGTAAGGTAAGTGCCAGGGTTGACAGGAATCAGGTACGTGTTGCACAGTGCATTCCTTTATACCACACACTTCCTATGCATAGAGCATTGGATTGACACCCCTTATGTATGTTTGGAGGATCATGCCTGCTGTTAGTTATCAGGTGATGACATGGTAGCTGTGACACATCCTCCCATGAAACTGAAGCTGGATTACTGTAGTTCTCTTTCCATTCCTAGATTATTAGCAAAATTGGTCTGCCATTTGTTCAGAAGACAGCAGTTTGATGAGCCACAGGTCTGAGCTCTTGTTCTGACTGTCTGTTCTTTGTGTTCCTCTCCTGAGAAGATGCTGTTTACATTAGCTGTTTTTTGGAGGTCTGAGTGGGACCTTCTGACTAAACTGAAAGCTATTCTTCAGCACTCTGTATTCTTGATATTCCTGTGTGACTGGATTCCATTTGAAATTAATTCTACTTGGGTATGGAGGTCTAAAGGACTCCTTGTCCTGTTAGATTCAAAATGTCAGCCTATACCTCACATATACCCTGTGAGTAGAGTTTCCACAAAGTATCAGAATTTACCAGGCAATCAAGCTTTTGCTGGGCTGCCTTTATAATGGAAAATTTTTTTTTCCTGAAAACCTGTATCTCCACATCTGTTTAAAAATCCAGAAAACATGTTTGGAGACTGACACTGGAGAAATACATACCTACTTAGTGGATCATTTTACCAATAGCAGATACTACTAATGCTCCGGTTTAAGGTTTGCACAGTGACCTGTAAATTCACAAATGACAAATCACGTCTTACTCCCTGTCACACTGACAGCTACAGCATGTTAAAATTAACAACAAGAAGTAAGCAAATAAAGACAGTAGCGTGTTTTCATTGACAGCTCAAGTAATCTAGAACTTGCTTCTCTTTTGCAGAACTACATAGGCTGAACGTGGTGATATTAGAGACCTTCTGTGAAGGATCTCAGTTAACAATGATTCCTTCAATAGAACTCAACAGCTCCTCCACACAGGGCAAAGAAATGCACTTTCTGTGCAAGATGTGCCCCTAGTGTGTCTGTATTACTTTGTATAAAGGCCTTATATTCTTTGCTTGCCTGGAAATGAATGAGGCAGCTTGCAGCTAAGGGCCTATAAGGTTGTCTGCATTGCTGTCTTGGTCAGGAGGAGTTTCTGGTGAACTTGGAGAGGAACTGAGAGGCTTCCAGCCTGTGCAGGTTCTGGGGAGTCAAGGTGACATGCATTTGGCCATGCTAGAGAGAAGGAGAAATCACCTAAATGAAAAGATCAGGGAGAATGTATCTCTGTTTCTACCAATGTCTAAGTCTATATATTTTGAAAGTTTGTACTCAGTATATGTAACTGCAGAAAATTAAGAGGCCTGGACACATAATGTTAGTACAGACTGTTACATCTAGTTCTGTTTAAAAGGATTCAGTAATATTTCAGCTTTTTTTTTTTTATATAGTGGTGCGAGGAAAGGTGGTGTGCTGAGAACACTTCCTCAGCAGCCCCCTATTGTAATCTGTGCAGTTATTCTTTTATGGCTGGATATAACTCTCTTTCTCTTTTTTTATCTTTATCTTCCTGGAGTGTGGGAGAGTAGAATTTCAGATAAAAGAAGTCTACTAATCCCCCTTGTCTTCACTGCGCACCCCCAATGCACTTTTAAGATCCATGTTTCTGCTTTTCCTATGTGTGCTGCCTTTCAGGAATTTCAGGTGGAGCTGTTGCCTTTAGTAAGGGGACAGTCTACTCAAAATACACTTTAGGCAGAGTCCCTAACCCTGCCAATACAGGGCATGGGCACTGTTTTGGGAAAGCCATGCTCTATAATTTTACCTTCTGATTTCTGTCACCCAAAGGGAAGTCAAAAGCTTTCCATCACTTCAAAGGGAGAGCCACTGGAAGACTTTTTCCAGTTGATACTCTCTAGATCCCAGTTCCTGGATGGGAGACGAGGGTTTCCCCATGAACTGGAGGAAAACCCCTCATCTGCTGCTCTTAGAGCAGCAGAGAGAGAGGGGAAGAGGTATGGAGTTCAGGGACCAGAAGAAGAACAAAACAAGACCACACAAAACTTGCAAGCCATTATGAAGGGGACGCTTCTGATGTGTAATGTGGGGTGAACTGGCGAGTCTCAAGGAGAATGGTAAGCATGAATTTTTTTGCTAGGGAGATAAAGGAATTCATTCTAGTACTTCTGGGCTGTATGTTTTTTGTAGGGCTGTCTGCAGAGGTGAAGGGAACAGTATTCAATTAATTGGGGCAGCTTGTATATGGGAGAGCCAAACTAAGGACTAAGCAGAACTAAGGACTGTGTGGGGATGCAAGTATAGATGGAAAATCATGTGTGTTTAGGGAGCAGAATCAATTAGGAACCTGCATTGGAGGAGGTGGGGGATTGTACGTTGCTTTGGGGCAACAGAAATGCTTTTTTTCAGATGATAAGGAGGCAGAACAGAGCAAAGAAGGAATTGGAAGGAAACCCATCCTTAAGTCCTCTCACCTTCCTCCATCTAAAATTCATTCCCTCCTCCCAGGATTCTCGTCCTTTTTCCATCTTTAATGCAAAGGCAATTAAAAATGGCATAAGAAGAAGAAAGTGCTTTGCCTTCTTCCCAAATCAAAGGGCCAATGGCATCCCTTCTGTTTCCATACATTGGCGTTAATTACGTAGGGCTGGTGTGCTCTTCTCTGTTTCTGTTGTATAAACTCTAGTAGTGGGGAGAGAGGAGCTACAGATGAGTCACCTCAGCAGAGGGCTGAGGAGACTGCTTGAAGAGTTTTACCCCATTCCTGACATTGCTAATTCACCCATTTCCAAATCAAAACTGCTGTGCAAATTTGAATGCAGTTTTTCTCAGGGAGGCTTCATGTTAGCAAGTATAGATTCTATTTATATATGCTCATTCATACGTATCTGTTTCTTTATATATCAATATTTTGAACTTTATGACACATTATGTTATGTAGTAAATTTTGTTTTAATTGTGTTTTTATAAAAGTGTTCAGAAGGCCCTCTGGCCCTGTCTGAGGAACACAGTTATTATAATAAGCTGAGGTTTTAAATTTTGCAATGTAAAACAATTTGTGAGAAACTACGTAAAGAGAAGATTGAGGCATTAATGTTCTCTGAAAACAAGAGAGAAAAGGAAACGCTCAATGTAAGATGAGAAGCAAGCAATATCAGGTGGTTTATGTTATGCATTGATATTAGGTTAAGAGCACTAAATACTGAGCTCTTCAAATCCTAGGAGATTTCTTTGGCAAAACCTCTAGACTTTACAAAGCCTGATTTATATGTACATGTGCACATTTTTAAAACGCTTTCTCACAAATACAAAACCTACTTTTAAAATAAAGAGGAAGAAAAATGATCAGCCCTTCTCCAAATTTAATAGGCCATGAGTCTCCCAGCTCAGGTGGGCGCATGCTGCTTGGCCTCTCAGCCCTTTCTTGTGGAGGACCCGATGACTTCCATTTGTTCCCCTCTGTGTTACATTTCCTGAGCTCATTCACAGCTGTCTTCATTATTCACAGCTCTGAACTAATGAAAGGAGAAAAAAATACAAGTGTTTTTATCTGTATGTTAATTGTGAGAGCATTTCTGGAGGGGAGGTGGGCTGGGGATCTGTGGAGGTGGTGACCCTTGCTGTTGCCTTGCAGGAATGTCAGCTCTGCTGGAGAGGAGGCCCGCAGAAGAATGAGGGAGTGTGATGGCCTGACGGACGCATTGCTGTACGTGATCCAGTCTGCTCTGGGGAGCAGTGAAATTGATAGTAAGGTTTGTCATCTTTGTCTTTTGAGAAGCAAGAAATCCAAGTATTCAAGGGTACATCAGACTATGAAGTGACAATTTTAAAAAAAAAAATACGTTGTGAGGGATGCCTTAGCAAAGCATAATTTAGCCCATTTTGTTTGTTTGTTTCCCTTCTGTTGAGCTGTGTATTTTTGTGTGTTAAGCGTTGGATTTGTGTAGTTGGACCCGTGTAATGTGCACAGGTAAGCATGTCATACTCTCACTTGAATTATTAATGGAGAAAATACAAGACTGATTTAAGAAGAGCAGATGTGTCATATTCCATGTAAACTTCAACGTTATTACATATATAAACTACCAACATTATTTCTTCTTTGAAGGGGATCAATGAATGCAAAATCACAGAACGGTAGGGGTTGGAAGGGACCTCCAGAGTTCAACTTGTCCAACCCCCCTGCGTGAGCAGGCACACCCAGAGCAGGGGGCACAGGACCGCGTCCAGGTGGGGTTTGAATGTCTCCAGGGAAGGAGACTCCACAACCTCTCTGGGCAGCCTGTTCCACTGCTCTGGCACCCTCACAGGAAAGAAGTTTTTCCTCGTATCTAAGTGGAACTTCCTGTGTTCCAACTTGTGCCCATTGCCCCTTGTCCTGTCATCAGGCGCCATTGAAAAGAGTCCAGTCCCATCCTCCTGACACCCACCCTTCAGATACTTAGAAACATTGAAAAGATCCCCCCTCAGTCTTCTCTTCTCCAGGCTGAACAAACCCAGGTCTCTCAGCCTTTCCTCAGAAGGGAGATGCTCCAGTCCTTTGATCATCCTTGTGGCTCTCTGCTGGACTTGCTCCAGCAGCTCCCTGTCCTTCTTGAACTGGGGGGCCCAGAACTGGACACAGCACTCCAAATGTGGGCTCCCCAGGGCAGAGTAGAGGGGCAGGATGACCTCCCTCCACCTGCTGGCCACACTTCTTTTAATACAGCCCAGGATACCAATGCTTTCAATAACGACTGTTTCAGGATGTATTTTTATGTCAACCTCTCTGAAGGACTAGGATATCAACATGCTTCTCCTTAGGTGAAAGGCACTGCCTAATTAAAAAGGCTTTAAGCATTTACAAATTGAAGATTTGTAATACATTAAAGTATTCCAGAAAAGAAGAAAAATGTTAGATTCAAATACCTTTTGTTTTCAATATATGGTGCTAAATTAATTACAGTTGCTGTTCTAGGGCAACCTTAGTCCATTTGCAAACCCTTAGGAATCACAGGAGGGCAGCCTTTTACATAGAAAAATTTTAAAGCCCACTGGGTTTGTATTTCCAAATGATTGTTCACAGGTAGTTGTCTGTGGACTTCTGTGGGTTTATAGGTTGGAGAAACGTAACCTCCAGAACTTTCTGGTCGTTAGCCTGAACCAAATAGGTGAAATTCGCCTATGTGTTCAGGGGAAGGAGGGAGGAATGATGAGAGATTTGTTGCATGTGGTGTTGGGATAGCAGCATGTTTTTGTGTTTTTAAAAGCAGAAAACCACCCTCAAAAACCCCACAACCCATTCGTCTCTGATCAGTTTTCCATTAATAAAAGTTTATCAGAGTGATGATCAGAGGAGACCCTTCCACAAGGTAGGCACCGCACTTGCAGCAGGGTTCAGGGCAAACTTGGCTGCCATCTGCAGCCAGCCACCTCCCACCCCTCCCTGCCACCTCCTGCAGCGCAGCCCCCAAAAGCAGGCATGTTCTTTATCTTCATTAAGTTTGGAAGAGCTGAATCGGGGACTGTTTCAAAGCTCCCTAATTTGGCTTGCCTAACAGAAAGGAGGGGGTAGAGGGGCTTCATGGGAGCAGAGTGGGAGGTGGATGGAGGAAGCCAGTTCATGCCCCATCTCACAGCTCAGCTGCTGTTTTTTCAGCAGTTTCTTTGTAGGTAACCCAACTGATTTCAGTATTTTCTTTACTGTTAAAAAGACTAAATAAGGAGCGCAGTAAGCTCCCTGTTTTGCCTCTTATTGTTAATACAGACTGTTCTGTTTATACTCTCAGTTGTAGCTGGTATGACTTGGAAAAACTGCAGGCTAAGTCATATATGGAGGAGAAAATGAAGAAATGAGAGAAAAGTTATTCTTCCTGCCTTAATAGTTTTAACCTCCTGTCTAACAGGTTTTTAACTGTATGACATAAAGCAGTTGTACAGCTAAATATAAAACACCATAGTGTAGCATCCTACCTTGCATCTTTATCCCAAAGTAGAATGTAATTTTAATTAAATATTTAAATAACTGGCTCTAAATCAGTTTTTAATCAAGTTTCAAAAATGGTGCTATTATAACAAAAAATTGAACTTTAAAATAAAGTTATAAAAGTTGTTTTCCAAATCCCATGACAATTGCACTATTAGATAATTTTGTAATACTGTTAGTGACTAAAAACTGAAATATTGAAAAACAGGTCCCTGCTCTTACAGGCTCTGAAAGAGGATGGGGGACTTGCAAGCACATGCAGAGTTGGTTGTTGCTAGTCATTCCTTGTGTTGGTAAAATAGGAGTGCATAAATCTTAGCAGCATTATAAGCATCTAGCTGCAGTGTTTCTTATGTATGTCTAATTAGAAAAGGCTATGATACTTAAAGTTAAAATGTTAAAAATTAGTGACTTAGACATGGTTACCTGACAAAGTTACTGTTCATAATTTTAATTTGATCTCTTAGGACTATTGAACTTATATTTAGTCCCCGTATGATGAAAAAGAAAAATATCTGTAGGAATGAGGAATACAATGACCCTTGAAAGGTCAAAGCTACAAGTCAAGAGGGAGTAAAGTCTGTCCAACCGCATGACTAGAACTAGCTTTCTTGGCTTGTATGAGATCACCTTAGTGAAGAAGGTGTTGGTTGCATTCAAGACTTGGAAGTTTGCTTATCAGCTTTTAGTTTGAGGTGAAGTCCTTGCAGTGGACTTAGCTAATTTGTTTTTGACATAATGAGAATTTTAAAGCTGAAAACTATTATTTGTAAAAAAGGGAATTAAAATTCAAACCCTAATTAACAAATGCAAAGCTTCAACTTCAGCACGTTATGGATGTGCAGAAGTAAATATTAGCAAGAGTGAATAAAATTCAAATATGGAAAAGTTAAAGAAAAGTTACAGAGGTAGCAAACTTTTTATGGTCACCATGACTTCTACAGAACTTTGAGGTATGAAAGGTGCACTAAAAAGTTTCACATTTTCTACATATATATTTCTCATGTGTTCATTTGGCTGGAGATTTCAAATTAGTACAAGTGTAATGTGAAATTTCATTTACACTTTAAAACTAATTAACTAACTAAAAAAAAAAAATCTTGTCGATGAGTCTGAGTTCAGTGTTCAGTGTCATCTCTGGAACTTAACAGCATCTCAAAAACCATGTGCCTGGCAAAAACCCTGGCATAAGCTCATACAGTATATGAAAGTAAATGAAGCCCCATCTGTTTGCCTCACTGGTGAATATGGTAGAGTACGACCGAGCCAAAAGCCTCACAGTCATTCCATTTTGGGTTAATGGAGCAACAGAGATGGAATGTAGTGGCTATCACTTTTTATCTCCATGAAGCATTAGGAACAGTTGAAATATAGATAGATACAGACTGGCTTTTTTAACCATGCTTTCCATGCCTCCAGAAAATTAAGCACGTATCCTTCCTGTTAAGGGTAGTCAAACCAAATTGAACCAACTAAATGAGTAGGCTTCAAGTGATCGAAACTGAGTTTCTTCTAGACTTGCAGAAATTATCTTGAATTATCAGTACCACCTTTTTCCTCCACTGGGTCTCACTCCATTTCTGGAGCCCCTCCGCCATCTTTTACAGAAGGCACAACCTACTGGGGGACAAATGGATGAAAGGGAAGGCTGCCTACAAGTTTTTTGCAGACTGGCTAGAAGCAGTAAGAGCACCAAGAGATTTCTAGTCTTCCTTCTGGGACTCGAGAAACATCATCTGTTCGGGCTACAAGTATTTGTGAAACGGAACCTGGCTCCCATTTTTCTGCCAATTTACATAGAATTGATGCCAGAAATAACCTTTATTTCTCTTTTCTTTAAAAGGAAAAACAACAAACAAACAAAAAACCCACCCCACAACCTATTGCTATTTTCTGTTCATAGTATTTTTCTGTTCACTGAGGTGGGAGTTTGCTGACATTCTGTGTGTGTGTATTCAGGTTCTCTTGGTCGCTTTTTATCTTGGCTTCTGTTTCACATGGGGCTCCAGCATGAGTTCAGAATGACAATTAAAAAACCTCATGCAAAAAAATATTGTCCAGACTACTGATTTCATGCCTTAAAAATTTCTAAATCTCTTAAGCTGTGGTTACCTGGGGAGCACTTAGAAATGAGCAGATAAGAATTGTGCTGGGGAAAATGTGTGTGCAAAGATCAAAGATATTTATTCTGTTTTGTATGCAGTGGCCAAAGGAAGGATTTTAACTTTTTTTTTTCTGGTTTTGTTTTCTGGGTTGTGTTTTGTTTTTTTTTTTGGTCACACTTTTCAGACCGTTGAAAACTGTGTGTGCATTTTGAGGAACCTCTCATACAGGCTAGCTGCAGAAACATCTCAGGGACAGCAGATGGGAACAGATGAACTTGATGGATTACTCTGTGGTGATGCCAATGGAAAAGACACAGAGAGTTCAGGGTGCTGGGGGAAGAAGAAGAAGAAAAAGAAATCACAAGATCAGGTAATGAAAATTACTTGCAGCTGCGTTGTGAGTGGTTGAAGTGCCCATCATTTAAAATATAAATGATTAATGCACTGTATTAGAAATAAAGTGCATGATGCATAATATACAAAACTGTGGCTTTTGTTAATTAGCTGAGAGCTTAGAGCAGAGTATGGCTTGAGTAACGAAAGGAAATATGTTTGCTTGAGAAAGTTGCACATTATGTGGTGACACCTGGAAACTGTAGTCATGTGTACACTTTGAACGCCATAAATTCTGTAAACCGCTCAGTCTATTAAAGGAAGCCATTTATAATGAAAAGTGTAAGTCTTAACATTTAGATGTAATCTGCATATACTTTACACTGTACAGCCACCTGTGTGTAGAGAGGCCTTGATGTAAGCAAACATTAGGCTTATACTTGTATACTTATCTGCTTCAAAGTTAGTCTTGTACTCTGCCTCTACATGTTGAGAGAAAACTGTACAGGTCTGAATCCAGCAATATGAGAGAATGTTAAAAAAGCATGCATATTCTGATATATTTAATATCATTACAAAACAAAGATTGAGAAGTACAGTCTTGGTAGTTTCCTTAAGTTTTCTGAGGTGCTGCAGGTTTTTATTGTAGGTGGGTTGACTTTCAAAGTGTATTTATCTCCTTGTTTTCCCATTAACAACTTAAAATTTGGGGAATACTAACAGTGATGTTATGGAGAAATATGTTCTTGTATCGGTACACACACTAAATGGCAATGAGAATGGCTACTGATTTATGAACTGTTTCAAATGAACTGTGCTGACAGCAGGCAGTTCTCTGTCTCTTCCTAGACTTAGTCTTTTCCATTGCCATTTATTTCTGTTTCAGATTGCTCAAAGAAAATATTTGAGTAAGCAATTAGGCGCACAGGGTATTTGCATAAATGATGTAAACCAGTATTGAAAATATTCCTGAGTTCATAAAGGCAAATTGTGTTAAAGTGGAAAAGTTATAGCAACATTAACAAGCTAAGATTCAGGTACTGAAAAATGCAGCATTCATGACTAGTAAGACTTTAATTTCATCTGTTATTCTAGTTAAACAGTGCAGTCATCAGATAACTTGAATTTATTATGTCCTTTTGTTGGGATTCCTGTATTGGGCTACAGTGAAATAAAAAGTGCCAAAGCAAGCTAATTTTACCCCGTAAAGCAGTCATCATCCCTGTTCCTGAATTGACAGTTCCCACACACTATGCTTGGAGTTATTCAAAGTGCAGCAGCAAAAATAGCATGTCTGGATATAAATGGGTCACACTGCAACTCGCCTTTCTCTTTTGATGCTCTGTTTACCAACACACACGCATGCACGCGTGCGTGCACTATGTATAGTGTCTTTTTTAACGCTTCCTTTTATACTCCTGTGATTTGTGGATCTCAGGTTCATACTTTCAACTCTCTACTAATGATTGTTTCATTCTTCCTGTCAGACTTCTCTGTACCTTAAAGGTTCACTATAAAAGATCTTCTTCCTCCTCCAGGCCGAACAACTAATCTCTTTCGGCTGCGTGCTCTTAGATATCTTCTGTCTGTTTCTATGCATGTTCGTTATCAGCATGCAGCATGGTAAAGGTCTCTTCAGATCTGCTTGTGTTTGCCTAATTGAAGAGTTTAATATAACTTTTAAAATCCAAAGAAAAGTAAAGCTATATACATATCTACAGGTTTATGTTCTCTAAGCTTTTCTGCAGCAAGGAAATAAATTTATTCTTTCTAGAACTAATTTTCTGGTGCACAGGACCACTTTTCCTTACAAATGTTAGAAATATTTTTTCTAATAATTTTCTGCTTTCATCTCATTTCCTTTAAATCTGGACAGCCTACCCCATCTTGCCATATACAAGTTCTCACCTATGGCTGTTACTCAGTTCAGGAGTTTAAGGGAGCCTTGTGAGCCTTCTGCAGAGTGTATTATTCTCACCCCGTGATCCTGGACTGTTGTTGACCATACCAAACATTTTAAAATATATTATTAAGTTAACTAGAATGTTAATAAAAACAACTGTGACTGAGGTCTATTAGCAAGATCACCTTGCCGGAAACAGCTCTCCCAAGTTACTCTCATAAATGGAAAGAAAAACAGAAGAATGTTTTTCATGTAACTGTGCCTTTATATTAATAGCATGGAGCTTGACTCCAACTCAAACCGAGGTAAGGGTAAAGGTAAAATTTTTTTTGTCCATTTATTTTGC
>VZTV01046090.1:338-26114 GCA_013400875.1 Anhinga rufa | reverse complement strand
GGGGGGGGGGGGGAAGCCACAACTCTAAAATTCAGAATAAAAACAAAGAAACCACATGAAATACCTACTCCAGCACAGAAGAATAAATAAAAAGGGAAAGAACAACCATAAAGGACATATATTAAAAATGACCTTAAATATAATGTTGAATCTATACCACTGCACTAGGTTGCATGGGACCTGTATTTTGAGACATCAGCACATTAAGCTCAGGATATTGCCTTGGAAACCTGAGCTAGCATTGTGCACTCGGACAACCATGCCCACATCATTGCTCCTGAGGTCCAGTGTGTGCTAGCAAGAGGGTGAGCATTTTGTTTGTGTGCTGCTGAAGTTCTCAGTCCTTCTTTGCAGCAGAGGAGACAGTCGCCATTTAATTACAGCAGGCTGCTTGAGTTGCAGGTTGCCAGTATCATTAACAACCTGGTTTCCCATGATACTAACTGGCATAGTCCTGAGGACAGGGCTGAACTGGGAAGCAGGGTACCTGCCTGCTCTACCCAGGTGTGTCCTTGGCCCATTGCATGACCATGGGCACATTGTGCCACCTCGTTAACAGGATACGTATTAGTGTGCTATACATGAAACTCACAGAGACATATAAATATATTTGTGTGTATGGATGTGTATATATGAATGCATTGTTATATTTTTGGCCTTCTTGATGTTTAATGCAAGTTGTTTGTATTAATGGAAAACCAAATTGCATAGTCCATTTTAGTTTTTGTTTTAAACTCAGTAGCTCTCTTGAGTTGAGCAATACTCAGGAGACACCAAACAGCTACAGGACATCCCCTAGATATTGCAAACCTCAGCAGCTGTCAGATCATGCCCTCCTGCAGCCCCGATCCACACTCCTGCCTATGCTAGTGCCAGCTGGAGTGGATGCCATGCTCCAGCAATGTGGCACTAGGGCCTATGTGTGCTGCCACACATGGGCACAGCAGGGGACAGAACTCAGTTACTTCCATTGCTCACACCTTCATAGGTTTTTCACCCAGAGTGAAGAGTTGTAAAGGTCTTTCCCTGGTAAGAAACCCCATTTCCAGTGTAAGTTTCATAATCAGACAGGGAAAAAATAACAGTAATTTCACAACCCAGCTGTACACATGCCATTGCCTCTGCTCTCCAATCCACTGTGGGCAGAGACGGGGGCTGGTGTTGGGAAAGTTGCTAGCTCAGCGGGTAGTGACAAAATGCTAATTTTAACAGTTCATCCTTTTTTGAAACATTTGAAAAATACATTGTGGGTGGATGTCTCATTTGTGTGAGAAGATTTTAATAAGTCTATAGCTTTACAGCAATCCCTCTCTGCTTTGCTGAGCAGGCTGAGACCTGGTCTGGCACATGTTTCTTTCTGTGGGACAAGCACCTAGACCCAGGATATTGTATTGGAAACCTGAGCTGCCTTATATAGCAATCCTGTATAATGCTTTCCAGAAGAATAAAAGGGCAGCAATGGTGAGGCCATACAAATAATATGATGAATGCATGAGCATCTTTTTTCCTCTATGTTTGTATCACAACACATGCATAGACAAGTAACATGTGCTAAAGCATATTATTGAAGTTGTTATATCAATTAACCAAAATGTAGGAAATGCCAGAATGAAGATTGCCTGTACTCTCTTACCGCTGTTGCCCTCATACCTTATGCAGCATGTACAGTTTAAAGAAGACCACATATTAAATTTCCCATATACCTGTACCTCATTAAGTGTACAGGGCAGATGAGTCCCCTCAGTGAGCAATTATTCAGTGTTTTATTCCATCCTTGCTATTTAATATGAGGTTTTATATCTCATTTATTACTCATCCCTATAAATCCTGCTGTGAGGATGAAGTTATTAACTGCTTTATAGGCTTTTCTGTGGTACTTGCCATTATGAAGACTGTGACTGTACCTGAAGTTTGTACTAAGTTATAGTTGTTGTCCAGATGACAACAGGGTGTTCCTTACAGTCCACTGATATTGGGTTAGATATTTTTTTTGGTCCCCTTAGACAAAAGATTATTTTTTTTTTTTGTAGCTAATAGAGGACAGGCAGTGAGCACTTCCAGCTTAGGGCTTAGTCCCTGAGCCACTCATCCCATCTCCACTTTCAAGTCAGGGATTTTCCCCATACTGAAACTCCAGTATCTCCCTTTGAGCTCCTCATGCCAGCTGTCTTTGATCAGTCTACCAATATTGCTGCAGCCTACAAACGTAGCCAAGAAAAAATACCTAAGCAAGAAAACCACTGTTAAAAGGCAGCATTGGCATGAGAACAAATAGTTACAAACTTCCCACAAAGACATTTAGGCTGTAATTTAAAGGAAGACGCTTAAACATCAGAGAAATGGCCTTCTACCCAGAGAATGGGCAAAGAAAGGTACTTTTAAGACATAGGTGAGTGAGATCCCAGATGAGCAAGCATATATGTGGTGCCTCCAAGAGCTGGGATCCCTTTCACTCCTGTGGACACTTGTTCCCTGCTCCTGCCTCAGCTGAAGCAGGTTCCTTGGTCTCATCAGATCCCTTCTGTCCCAAGCAGGGTATGAGGAGGTGCTGGGGTACAGGTAGCGCAGATGGGTGGAAATTAACTTTTTTGGCTTGTGTCTAGTGTACAGGGCCCTGAGTCCCTGGTCATGGCAGGGAAAAGGGAGAGGCTTTTTCCCCTGCTGGCTTTGGTCACTCAGCCGCTGAAGGTGGATAGACAGGGGACTCAAGAGCTCTGCAGGTGTGAACACACCACTATGTGTGCTGGACAGGTGTTGCTTAAATAGTCTTCAGGATTTTAGTTGATAAAATCAAGGTCTCCACTCAGTAGGCGTGATTTTTTTAAATTTACAATCTGGACAAACTTGGGAACCATTTAACATCATGGCAGAAGGCAGATGCAGAGGGTGAAAGCAATCTTATTCAGCTTGCCCAATCTTTCCCAAAGGTGACAGGACACCTTGAGATGCTCAGGGCAAAGGCCTCAAGAATATTTTTTTAACAAAGGCAAAGCAACATATCTTCCCTAGTTCTGTAATTTTAAGTGCCTGAACTACAGCTTTCTGCAATTTCTACAGCTGCAGAAACCAATAGTGCAGAAACCTGATGCAAACATCTGGCACATGTAAATATCAGTCCAGGCAGTCAACACTTGGTGTATAAGGAACTGAAAACAGGGTCTTACAATGGGAAGTGTCTGGTAACCTTAAGAATGGGTGAAGCCAGCAGCCATACCTGTAATATTTAATTTCACAGTTCTGAAACACGTTGCAAGTGCTCTGTGCCTTTGCTGCATGTCCTGTCATGTTGTTACACACCAGGAAGCTCCCTCGTTCTCTGTATGATCAAGACACTGAAATGGGGATACATACCTGTATTTAATTTTTTGTGGTGTACTCCGGCTACTGGGGTTCACCAGCTGTGCACTGGATTGTACCTGTATGTGTATAGAAGGAAATGTGTGTGTGTATTATGTACATATGAGCATGTGTGTGCACGTATACATATCTGCAGGGATGCTGGAAATACTTACGATATGACTGATTTTACTTTGGAGCTATGACTGCATGCTGGCACTCAACAATGAGTTTCAGAGCAGCGGGTTTCACCCTGCTGCCCCACTCCCCAGTGAGGACATTGCTTTGGGCAACTTCTCTGTGGTGCCCCCCACACCAAAGGTGGGGGCACGGCCTTGGGGTCCAGATATTTCCCCCAAGCAAGGAGGTACGGCATGGCCAAAGCAGCAGTGCACTGCATGTGGCAGAGACTGTCTCTATGCCGGCTACCTTTCAGGCAGTGTGGAGAGGATTGACAAGAGAGAGGGGCAGCTGGACTACGTTTTAGCATCACAACCCCTGCATCAGAGATGCAGAGATGTGGAAATCCCTCCTGTGGGCTGCAGCAAAGAGAGGCAGGACAGCAACGTCATTCAAAGAGGTGCAGAATCACTGCCAAGCTGAGGACATGGGCTATGTACATCAGTGGGTGCTTGTCTGTCCAGTTGCCAGGTGAAGGACAAGACCCAGTGCCTGCCTGCATGACCCCATCTCTCATTCAGGTCTGTGGGGCAGGAGCAGCTGCTCTGTGCAGGTCTGGGGCAGGAGCTGTGGCGTCCAGCAGCGACAGGCCTGTGGGGATGAGGAGCAGCTGGGTAGGCAGAACATCACCATGTGAGCAAGTCCCTGCAAGGCAGCAGTGCCCCAGGCTTTCAGGCATACTGTAGAAAACATACGAAAGTGTGATCCCACCTTTAAATTACAAACTTGCTGAGAGCCAAGTGGCAAGGACATTCACACAAAAAGGGAGATGTTTAATGCTTTCTTCACTGAGGTATGAACCTTCATTTCCCACTTCTCAGGAGACTGTCCCAGCTGATATCCCTGCTCTAGGCTATAGGAAAACTGACGGCACTCTCCTCTCGCCTGTGGCTGGTGCTGCTGCAAGGCAAAGAAACCGAGCTTCACCTGGTGAGCAGGAGAAGGGCCATGTGGCAAGGACTCAGGGAAGGGAAAATCCCAGCTTCTGTTGCTAACATTGTTTCTATGTTTCATCAATGGCTGCTCAAGGTAAAATAGAGGAAAGATGCAAATGTTACTTAATTTGTACTTAATTTGTACTTAATTAAACTGCACCCCTAAATGCTTTTACTGGATCTGGCTCTGAGTCATATTGAAGATTCTGAGCAGGTAGTGACTGGGAAAAGAGTCTTCGACAATATCCTCTAAATGCCTTTTTAAGATAAAAATCAATTTTTTTCTGCAAGCAGAGTAAATTACTGGGCTTTGTTCCTGGCACAGTGAATATAAAAATAGCCTGACCATAGTCTCAATCTATAAACCTATAGCGAATAGCAAATAGAATTGCTTTAGATTTTTTATAAAACATCTACTTGGAATGGTCTGAAATGAAAAGAAATTGCTTTATCTAATCTTGCCAGGAAAAGCATTTCAGCACAGAGGAGTAAGAAAGTGAATACTTGACCCTCCTTGGATGCCAGGTTCCTTATGGGGTCAGGCAGAAAGACAGCACCTGATGATGGCTGAAGATAAATCCAAGATAAAACATGGAGGCTGACTGAGAGTTCAGGCTTTTTGGTTTATACTTGAGCCTTATCACCACTGAAAGAAAATTGAAGTGATTATATAGTACTTTGAACTTAATGGAAAGAAGAAAGATAGCGAATGGTTGATTACATCTCTTCTTGAAGTCATTCAAGTACAGGCCATTGCCCATTAAACTGTTGCCAAGGCAGCATTAGCTGGCAGCTAGATAGCTGAGGATCCTCTCTCTAGCCTTTGCTGTGAAGATTAACAATATCACCTCACTTGTCTTCGTCCTCAGAGCAGGCCAGAGCAAAAAGTGCTGTGGGAGGTTTCAGCGCTTCTCTGTTGTCTTCAGACTGGGTCCAGAGCAGGCTGCAATGAAAACAGTGGAATGCTTGGGCTCCCATGGGGATGGGGCAACCTGATTCACAGGAACATAAGAACAATCCTCTTACATTTCTGAAAAACAAGTTGCAAGCTGTAACTCCCAAAAAGTTCCTTAAGAGTCAAATTACCAAGAATTACTGTTTTTTTAGGAGACTCTCACACAATGTTGAGGCCTGACTCATGATTGTGAATGCTCCTGCTTGGCAGGATGCAGAACATAAGGGAACAGCCAGATATGTGTGTGCCCTGAGGTGCTGTAGGAAGGTGTTTGCCTGGGACCTGATGTGAGGACACTGCTAGGATCAAAGGCGGTGAATTTTATCCACTACTAAGAATAAAATAAGTTGTCACACGTTATGTAGCTGTCACTAGTTTAGACCAAATGGGCTACAAACTTGCCTATGGTAGAACTTAAAAAAATCATAACCAAAGTGTAGTAGAGCAGAGGGACAGCAGAAAGAGGACGGGGATTATAGTCACATTGTGACTGTGATCAAATCACTGCACCTTCACCCTGTAGGATCAGCTCAATGCCTAATAATGGCACCTATTGTCAGCATTAATTACATCACTGCAGAAAATGCCACAGCTGGCCATGAGGTGTCCTCCACGGCTCTGTAGAAGGATTGTATGTGTCTACAGAAAAATGCCATCCCATGCTGGACTCCATGTCACTAACAGCAAAAGTCCTCAAGGTCCAAATGATGGGGACTAGAATAACTTTGTGCTGAAGCAGGCAGAGCACTAGTGCTACCGCTGATGCCTAGACATGTGTCAGAGCTTATAATGAGAAACAAGAGCGAAGATTTGAGCCTGTCAGTCCGAAAGAGCAAGTGTGAATAAATCCAATTTCACACAAAGATCTAAAAAGTAGTTTTGATCTTGCTAACATTGGGTTGTGCCATTTGTAAAAGACTTGACCTGGAGATAATCTACCAGTCAGCAGTGTCCTCTTGCCTCCTCTTGCCTCCTCTTTCAAAAGGGTACAAAAGACACTTACACTACATTTCATTCTAAAAATATCTAAAATCAGGGAACTAGCGAGAACTTTATTATTCTTCCACTGCAGAAATATATCAAAAAGAGATATTGCTGCCCTGTACATACATTAATTACAAGTTTAGCCGCAGGAATCAGGCACTTTCATGTGAATCCAACCAACCAGGAAGATGCAGAAGAGGCAAAATTCCTCCTCATTCAGAAATAGAAAAATCACTTCCAGGTGGTACATTCTTGGTCTGTTCCCACTAATACTGAGATAAACGGGAGTTTGTCTGGTAGAATAGAAAAGAGTGTCTGGGAACTGTTTAGGTACACTGTCACTCTCTGTAGGGAGTGTGATACCATTTTCTTTGCACATTTACAATGTGGCTAGGTTGTTGCAAGTTTCTTGCTGAATTAAATGAGTAGCATATTCTAAAATTTAGTTTTGGCATATGAGAACAGCCTACCCTTACCTCAGAGCAACAACACCAGTGCCTCACAGTCATGGTCTCCAGAAAGGCTCCAGCTCCTTCCTCTGCCCTCCACATCCCTGCCAAGTCTTCCCATCTCAGCTCCTTGCTGTACCCCACCAGCAGATAGCTGGAGGGCTTGGTGGGCGTTCAGGTGAGATGTGCCAGCTGGTGGAGGAATTGGTGCCCTGAAAACTTGCCTTCACTGAAGAAATTAATCTTCTCCTCTGAGTAGTTACTGATTTTAACAAATCTAGGAATTAAGACTTTCTGTCCCTCTGTCAAATTGATTGATTGCAACTGGCAGAGAGCTCAAAAGCTCAGAGGAAAGATGGCCCAAGAGAAAGGTAGTAAAATCTTGTTTTCTTAGGAGACTGGTGAAATAGGGATAAAAATAACCAGTTTGCCTGCCCTTCAGTTGCAAGCTATCAAATGCAGGCATACCTCCGGATTTTTAGTTATGAAATGATGGCAGTTCTTTAAAAAAGGTGAAAAAAGAAATATATGTGTGCATGTTTATGCATAAGCACATAAGAATAAATGGTGGAATAACTTCAAAACTGAGTTTAGACAGTGAAGACAAAGAACAAGCTTTCTGGAGGAAAGCTCAAACTGAAGTCCTAGTTAGAATCTTTTCTGGACTTTATGGAAAAGTAGATGCAGATCTAGATCCACATTCTAATGCCCTAATTCAGTAATGAACTCAACATGACTCAGAGAGCCTGCCATCCCTGATGTGTACAAAACCCTCACATTTCACCCCAGACAGAACCTAAGAGTCACAGCACTAAGACTGTGGCTCCTTTCTCATGATGACCTTCTTGGTCTTATGGTCACACTTGCACTTCCAGAAGACATTCACAGATCTTGACTCCTAGAAGCCAAGACTTGCTATCCCTTCTGAAAAATATCACGTGATTGTGAAACCACCAAGGTCCTGGGTCCCGTTCAGTTAAGCAATGTGTCGTAAATGCTGGAGGTGTTTCAGGGTGTTGTTCATGTAGTAAGAGCTTCACCTTGGCACAGGAGTCAGAGAAGGCACAAGAGCTCTGTTGCTTTAAAACAACCTCACAAATATTGCAGGGTGAAAAGTTGAAGAAGGAGAGGTGAAACATGCTCCTTCCTTCTCTGATAGCACCTTTGCAATGCTGGGTACATCTGTGCCCATACACAAAGGGTTGTGGTTAATCTCTTCCCATCCTGGGCATTGAGTCAGACACCCCACAGCGTGAAACCTCTGAAACTGGTACCAGAATTTCCACCTTAAGTGCTGCTGAACCTTTGCTATTGCTTTTCATTGGAATGTGTTTTGAGGTAGGCCTTTCCAGTCAAACTCAAACTCAGACTCAAACTCAAAAGCTCTCTACTAACTTAGAAAATGCTCTCCTGAGCAGCCATGCTTCCCACCCTTTCCCATTACACTCCACCTCAGCGGCAGCCTGCAGAGACTGTCTGTGGGTAGCTTGTACTAGAGGTGTGCATAGGCAGTGGACTTACTTGCTGCGGATGTTTGAGTGCAGGGGTCCTATGTGCCCACGAGGTTAGTTTTAGCTGCACCTTCCCTCTGGTCTGCTGCATCTGTGCTGTCTGGCACACCCTGGGGCAGCCAGGTCTGCCCTCTGGATGCAGAGTAGGCATAACTTCCCATAAGGCTCCCTCTTAGCATTTTCCTTATTAATGTACTTCAGATTCTTCTAAACCATTGATGTGTCCAACGAGCTCAGATTAGTTTGGCAATAGGGAGTTAGCTTGGCTTACCTGATTCTTTATATTTGACTTTTTCCTGGACCTGCAGGACTCTTCTTCGTTTATCTACACACGCAGAGCCCTGTTACACAAATGCAAACAGGAAAATGAGTAGGTGTGTGGTAAGTGAACTTCTGCATTAAACTGGCATTCCTAATTATTTTGTCAAGTCATTTCCCAATGGGAGGATAATGAAAAGCGAAGCATTAAAGTTAATGAAAAAATTCAGGTTGAGAAATCAAACCCTGAAACAGGAAAGATATTCTAGAAGTGAATGTTGCCAACTGTAGAACAATAATCTCTGCGGTCTTGCTGGATGTTGATGATAAACACTTCTCACAGAAAGTAGAAAGATAAGTGGGACAGAACTATTTCTGCAGTGGGATCTCTGATTTGGGAGATTTCCTGGGATTTGAATACTCTATTTTTTAATCTAAATGGTAGCTGTTTACTTTTATTTTTCTGCTGTTTTAAAGGAAGAAGGAGGGAAAGGAATATCTGAACTACTTGGCACTCATAACACATATGTTCCATTGGCTTGATCTGATCGCAAAGGTTATAAGCTACACCAACTGTGCCAGGAAAGCCTGTAAATTTTCTAAGCTAAATGAAGAGATTAGGTTTGGTGAACATGCAAAAATCTATAATCTTTGCCAATGGAACTATTATACTCTCTGATCCACAGCTGTTTGGCCTGAAGTCTCTCACAGGCAAGCTGATCTTCATTCTCCATCCTGCCTTTTGTGAGGTATAATTCCCAAAAGCATCTGAACCTCAGAGGAGCCCAAGTCCCCATGACTTGGATCTTTGTATGCTAAGATCCACATGGTGGGATTTGTCCCACCTGGTATTACCTCTCAGACAAAGATATGTCATCTAAGCTGGCAGTCCTGCTCTCCTGTAGCCAGCAGAGATACCTGTGAAGATGGCAGGCTGGTCTGCCTCGGTGTGGGATGAGCACACCAGGTAGGAGTGCTGAACCACCTGTCTCCTTTCAGTGATCATAGGGGCCCCATAAGAACTAGCTTCTACTTCCCATGTTGGTCAGGTGAGATGAATTCCACCCAGAGAGCTAACCCAGAAGAAGGACAGATAAACTAACGAGATGGGCACCCATTTCAACACCTGTGTGTGTCTGGGATTCACTAGCTGTGTGTCTTTACATGTAAAGTCCTTTGAGGGATGTGATCTAAGCCTCATTTCACCATGTGATCTTATGCACAAGGACACATGTATTTCTCTTTCAGGTTTTCTAAGGAATTATCGTCTGTTTACAATGAAGATCACATGACAGGTTGCATTTCTGTCTCCAGGAAAGGGCAAACTGCTTACTTTTAATTACTATTTATTCCAGTTTCTTAGGGGAGCAAGGATTATGTTGTTTGCTCTGCCTGCTTATTTTCGTCTCAGTCAAGCCCTCTTAATATGCTGCATTTCCTCTTGCTTGCTCCCTCCATAGCCTCACAAATATTCAGTTTTCAGATGCCTGGTGCCATGGCTTTAACATGAAAGGTGGACTATTTCCATACCCCAGATTCACCTACAACTTATTGTTGTGGTTTAGCCCGGATCAACAACTAAGCACCACGCAGCCGCTCGCTCACTCCCCCCCGGTGGGATGGGGGAGAGAATCGGAAGAGTAAAAGTGAGGAAACTCATGGGTTGAGATAAAGGCAGTTTAATAGGGAAAGAAAGAGCCGCGCACGCAAGCAAAGCAAAACAAGGGATTCATTCACTGCTTCCCATGGGCAGGCAGGTGTTCAGCCATCTCTGGGTAAAGCAGAGCTCCATCACGTGTAACGGTGACTTGGGAAGACGAACGCCATCACTCCCAATGTCTCCCACTTCCTTCTTGTTCCCCCAGCTTTATATACTGAGCATGACATCATATGGTATGGAATATCCCTTTGGTCAGTTGGGGTCAGCTGTCCCGGCTGTGTCCCCTCCCAGCTTCCCGTGCACCCGGCACAGCATGGGAAGCTGAAAAAGTCCGTGATTAGTGTAAGCGCTACTGAGCAACAACTAAAACATCTCCGCATTATCACCACTGCTTCAGCACAAATCCAAAACATAGCCCCATACGAGCTACTACGAAGAAAATTAACTCTGTCCCAGCTGAAACCAGGTCACTTATAGGTTAGGACCCTCTCTCATGAAACAGAAAAATACAGGTTTGAACTTTCCAGGCTGAGGACGGTACTCAGACCACCTCACCCATGCCTGGATAAGTACTTTAGACATTGAACTATTTTGTCAAGAACACCCTAAAAGTTTTCTTAGAATAAGAAAACACACCCTTGGATCTAGTCTTTAATGTAGGATTCATGTCTCCTACCTTTAGCCCTCTATAAGACAGGCCTCTGGTTATCTGTACCCAGAGGGATGTTTTAGGTACCTAAATCCAGGTATGATAACAGATTACAAAGCAACTTCTCTGATTACTGTATCCTTTTATCTTAAGGGTGTCTCTTCATCCCTTCCCAGGTGTGATAGGTGAGGAAGTCCAAACTCAATAGAAAACAGGAGATGCCTTACCAGAGATGGATAGGCACCATCAGGTATACACCTTCCCCCAGGCTGGTACCACCCCAGAGATTTCTGAGGAAAGTAGAACTAGAAGATGGGGGCTGATCCCTAGGAAGACGTATGTGCAAGGATACCTGTTTTTTGAATACAAAATGCACATTGGGGTATATGCTCTACATAACCAAGATATTAGTATTTCAAGCACACTAGAGCCCTTGATTTTCTAAGCAAGTCAAACTCTCCCAGTAACTTGACACAGTGTAAGGTTTTTCATCTTACCTCCTCCATATGAATTTATCTCTCCTGACTGTGGGTTACTGGTCTTGTTCTCGATATTCCAAGAAACACCGATTAGTGTGTTGCCCAAGGCTGTGAACCCTTCTCTACATCTACTGGAAGAACTTTCCCTAACAAAGTCTAGGATAACATTTGCATTTTGTACAGCCGTATCATCCTGGTGACTCAGAGTAACTCCTGTAAGTGAATAAAATTCCCCGTTCTTTCTCTGTCACTTCCCCAGACTCCTGCAGAAATGTAGGAGTGAATCTCCTGGGTGAATCCCTAGACTACTGCAGAAATCCTCCTGATAGATACTAAATGCATGATCTTGAAAAAGGTGTTAAATTTCACACTACTACTATTATTCCAGACTTACAGGTTATCTGTTTCTACCTGTATCATGTTCAGATGTCTTTCTATGCCAAGTTGTCTCCTGCAAGTGGCTAGTGAGCATATTTCATTAACACACACCTACTTTTTCAACCATGGTGCTTGGTGGAAACATCTGAAAAGATCCTGATTCCCCTAGAAAATTTTAAAAGTTCTCCTTCAGCAAAACCCATTGCCATCTCCCCTTAAGGCAATTTCTTACTTTCTTGCCGCAGTTTGTGTGCTTTTCCTTTTTTTCCCCTCCATTTTAACCGATGATTTCCCATATCACGAGTTCTGATGTTCAGACAGCTTCACTTGGCTGCATTACCTTCCTTAAAGCAATCAATCAGCTCCCTTGCAAGAAAAGGCATTAGACTGGCCTGGTACCCTCCAGCTGGCAGGGCCAGGCTGTTGTTCTTTCTTTGATTTTTCATTAATCATCACATCAATAATTATTCCTTTCCTTTAATATTCGCCCCATACTCTTGCATACTATTACAATCAAGCTAACATACCTTTAGATGCAAGTTCACTTTCTTAATTATGGTTACTATATTTACTATTCTCAAGTCATGTGGATCCCTCATCTTTATGGCTTGACAAAATTACTTGGAGTGGCTGCCAGGTCTCCAAGTGTCCTGCGGTGAGGGATCTGCTCCCCACTGGCTGAGTGCATCCAGCTCTCAGAGTTTTGCTTCTCCCCTGAGGAGGTATTTTCAATTTCCTGACACTCATCCCGTATCTGTCCTCCTTTTCTCCAGATTTTAATGTTCTTACAGAAAACCAAAGCTGAGTTCCATTTAACGTTTTCACACACCTACGCCACCTCTAATCCTCTCAGTGTAAAAACATCACCTCTTTCCTCCTTTAAAATCTTTGTGTTTCAATAGCTAAATAACTTTTTATGATTTCCTTCTATTATTACTACTTAATTTCCTCTGCAAACTTCTAACCTGGTTTGACTTTTGGCAATATTTACCTCAGCTCTGTGCTTCCTGGCCTCCAAAATGAAGTTTTCTTTGCTGATTAGCTCTTTCCTCCTTTCCAGATGGATGTTATGCTGGACTTTCTAAGGTGGTTCTCCATCCATTTCAGTCTGTAGCCCCTTCCTGCAAGTTTCCCTCCTTTCCTTGTGAAGTGAATTCCAGAGAGCTCCTTGCAGCTTTTATTGAAAATAAATTATAGGTCTCCTCCAGCTGAAGTACCTTACAACTCTTTGGCCTGACTGGCCTCCCTAATCAGTTCACCTTCTGAAATCCATGCTTTCAAATCTGAAAATCTGACTTGTTCTCCTATATGCCTCCCTTTCATCTAAAACGAATCAACTCAGTTTGGCTAGTGGCTCAGTTTAGCTCTGAAATTAATGTTAGTGTTTCCACTGGCTGTAGAGACTTGGATCTGTCCTGTTTAAATGTTCTCCAGGGCTGAGGGTGTAAACACAGTATTATGGGCCACAGTTTCATCTGGTTTAAATTGCTAAAGCACTGCTGGAATCTGGCCAGTCAAGCAGAGTCTCCCTTGTCTAAGAAGCTGAAGTTTTCATCAAAGTATTTTGGAAGCAACTACAGTCTATTAAATTACTAAGAAAAGAGATATTTTTGCCATCTTTCCATAGATGAAACTGCAATAAAATCTGTGTTCTCACACTGTTTATGGTAGTCTCCAAATTAATTTACTATACCTGTCATAATATATTATCAATGCCTTCCATGTCCATTACCTCATTTGAAAGCCTCTTCTTGTTGTATATAGCAAATGGCAGGAAAAATTTAATGTGATACAAATAATCTTTGGAGTGATTTAACTCTGCATGCCCAGACTCTCCCGGTCCTCCTACTTGCAGTGATTGCAAGTTAGCATTCAGACAGTGACAGTAGTAATGAGAGAGGGAGAGACCAGCGCCAATCTTCAAAATCTCCAGTGAGTTAAGCAGAGCAGGCTACAAAGGGGCCAGAGGCTAATTATCATATCAAAGTTTGACTAAGTGGTAGCACACTGAATTGGACAGCAAGATTACACAGTCTGAGAGTGTCAGATCCTCATCACTTCTTCCCCTCCATTACATTCTACCACATCGCTATCACCAGGCATATCTAAAGACATGCCAGAGGAGAAAAGAGGAGGACAGACAGAGAAATCAAAAGGACCGTAGCACAAGTAAAATGTGCCAGTTACCTCTGAGGGCATTTTGTATCTTACGGAAAAATAATATATTTCCTTAAGGTTAAGGGTGAAGTTGCTCAATGCAAGCTAATAATAACAAAGCCTGTAATGGCTCTCTGCCACCCACCACCCAATGTTAATATTGCCTGATAGCATGCTGTTACTCATTCAGTAATAATACAGTGTTATCTGGTCCTGAATAGCTGCTCACACTTGACATGATTTTAAGTATTTGCATGGGTAGCTTCTCTAAACTGGGATTTAAACAAAGGGAGGCATGAATTCCAACATTCAGCTTGCCCTTTGCTTCCTGCATCTTCCAACTTCTGCCTGCTCTAAAATACATAACCTTATCATGGGCTGCTCAGTTCATTGTAAGAGGTAGGCTAAGAGAGCAAATATGGGTTTTAGTGATTACCTGCTGGGTACAGGAACACAGGTCAGCAAACATTAGCCTAAGAACAAGCCAATTAATTTTTGACAGATATTATAGACTGCTGAGGAAAACAAACTAGCCCTCTTCCTATTTTTAACTCTCTGATTGACACAGTGCCCACTTCAGACTGCAAGCTTGACTGTTGGATGCTGTGCCGATGGAGAGGGGGAGTGCTCACACCTCTGACTGCTGCACGCAGGAGAAGGGAGCCAGAGGCAGCAGCAGTGGGAGAAAAACAGAGGCAAAGATGACCCCCTCAAAGGCAGAGGCAACTTTTTCAGTGGTGGATGCCTGCTCACACTGTCTGAGTGCTTCATGATAACATCACTGTAGCTATTGATGAACTGAGGCTTAGCTAAAGAGAAATGCTTGAGTCCAAAAATGTGTCCATTTTACTTTTTTCTTCCTTCCAAATTGTTCCTCTCAAGGTATTGAATCCAATGATGGGCTAGTGCAACTCAAGCCACTTGGACCACTCCAACACCAAGCTAAACTCTCAGCGACCAAGTAACTGGTCCATCCTCTCTTAGTGTATGCTGTCTTCTTGAGGCACAGGTCACACATAGTTTTCTAAACATCAAAAACCCTCAAAATATGTAGGAGTGTCACCAAAACTCAAACACTTCTTGATCCTCTATAGTTTATACTGCACTCATTTCTGACATAGGTCATAGATTATTAGCCTTAAAGAGCAAACAAACAGGAAACCTCACCCTCTTTTTCTGTCTTATGTGCAAAACATTGTTTCCTCTTTGGAAGTAAAATCCAAGTCTCAGATGTATGCACACTAAGGCAAAAAAGTATTTGTAAATTATATTTGTGCTATACCAGTTGTCTTCAGCTGATGGTTTGGTTTCTGTTTTGTTTGGGTTTTTTTTCAGTGAAGGCACAGATGCCAATATAGAAAATTTTAGCCTGCTGACATGGTCTTAGTTTTCTCAGTTGCCTTCTGCAGACTCTGTAGAGGTATCCCACAGATTCCCTGGAGTTTCTGGGGTCCTCAGTGTAAAAAAATTACCCCCTGCACTATGTAGCAGCATAGACCTGAGGTTTTGGTGCACTGTGGTTCTGGACACTGGTTTTGCAGCAATGTTAGAAAGCTGAATTCTAATCTCTTTGGGTGGGGGAAACCTTGTTAAAAAGATGAGAAGGCTATTGTAGTTGTAAGTTAAGATTTTTCCTTTCCTCACCAGTAGACACTGTAGGAAAATGGAGAAAGTGATATCATTAGGGTTTATCAAACCTAGATAATTTAGGGTAGTGGGAAAGTCTGATAAAATCTATTGCTTAGTGTGTTGGGTTTATGAGCTTGGCTGCATGAGGTATTTAGGGGACTGTTAGTGTGTAAAAGGTCAAAGTGGGAATTTAGAAGCCTGATAGCTATTTCTATGCTTGTGTTGATCCCGTGCTTCTTCCCTGCTATGCCATGTAATCTGCATATAGTTTAATGCATGTAATACTTATGCACATCCCATAGTATGCATAGAGTTTAATCTGATTATCTGCTGCCATTTAACTTAATCCAGTTTAGAAAGACCAGTGGAAGACACTGGAGCTAGTACTATGCTGGCTGTCCCCCACCAACTGTCATGCATATCCCCATTGCTTTTCAGCCAGAACAAATACGTCAGTTCTTCATTTTCTCACATTGGTGTCAGCTGCGGTGTCAGAGAAGCACACAGCTCTCAAGGAGCATGAGTGCATCTCCCAGGCTTGAGGCTCACCAAGCGACGATGGCTGGACAGTGCTGCCCTGAAAGCTTTGGGGAAAGGTTTCCCCTCCCACCAGATTTGGGAGGCAGTGACTCCATGGGGCCTGTCAGCGCTCTCAGCAGAGGCTGGATGGAGGATGCAGTGAATCCTGGCTAGCTCACTCTTGTCATCTTCTGCCCATGAGCAACTTCCCAACTGTCCTTTCCCCTCAAACAATTGCTTGCAGTTTGCAAAGACAGGAAAATGTTGGTATGCTGCTCACACAGTCAGCAAACAGCCTTCCTTGTTTTACAGCTCACACTCAGAAGCTGCTCTTGGAGTGGGAACAAGTCACTGTGGTGTAAGGCAGGATGAGAGATTGCAGTGCATCAGCTGTGCTAGGGAAACACCACATGCTCTTGCCTGGTGGATCTCTAAAAAAAATGGGAGGTAGCTTCTTGCCCTGGGGAACAGGGTGCTTCTCTGCCTTTGTATGTCATGATGTGGGGTCTGGAAAGCTGCCTGCAAGCTCATCCAGCCACAATGACAGTCTGAAGCCTCACAATCAATCTCTGATATCTTTTATTGTCCTTTTCTCATAGCTTGCTGTGTTGCTTTTTACATAAGTGGTATTTCATTGTGGAAACTTCCAGCTATCAGGCTTAATCTTGATTGTTGTCTCAAATTGATATTCCAGTGCCTCATTTTAATCACCATATATTGCTAGAGGGTATTTAAAAAATAAACAAATATTTATATGGAGCCATTCACTTACTTGTAAAATAATTTATCTGATAAAGGTTTGGCTTGATATTTTATGTCCTTCTTCCTCACAAGAAAGGGTATTAAGACCGTAAAATTTGCCATGTACCTACTCCCATTGTAGGAAACACTGCATCTGAAAGCAGTAATAAAGCAACTTTTCCTATCCATCTCCTTAATGGTCCTCTGTTTATTCATAGGTCTGAGATAAAGCAAAGAGAGATTTCCCTTGGAAAGTGTTGGCTCTTTCAGAAGACCATTTTCCTTCAGCATTGTAAATGATGTACACGGAAAGAAAATTATTATGCATACTTTTTATTCTGCTGGTACCTAGAGGAGCTTGTAATCCTTCTGCCATTTCTAATTCATGTGGGCTTTTTTTTTTCTTTTAACGAGCACATGATAATGCTTAATCAGACCCATAGTTCCCAAGCTGGAAACTGCAATTAATGTCAGTGATGATTAAGCCCTTCCCAGACTGTTTTCATGTTTTTGTCTCTCCAGCTCTAGAAATGAGCACTGAGCTCACAGCATTGAGGTCAGGTTTAAAATCTGACATCATGGTACTTTTTGCTGTGATTGGGCCTGGCTGGTTAACCCCGCTGGTACTGATGCAATGTCAGACACTGGAAAATGAAGGATTCACATATATTCACTGCTGTTAACAAGTCTTCAGTGGGATGTGAGCTATGGAAGGAGTGGAAGAACTCAGTCCTGGAGTGATTATTACTCTGCTGGACCAGTATGTGTGACTGTCTGAGAGCAGTTTACACTCATGGGGCCGTACAAGAATCTCACTCCTGTGTAAATCATCTCCACTTTGAAGTCAAGGAAATTCCATTAGCAGGGAAGAAGTGTGAGATCAGAATCAAACACCAAAGAGTTGTGGAGTTCCCTGGAGACATTCAAAACCCGCCTGGATGCAGTCCTGTGCACCCTGATCTAGGTTCACCTGTTCACGCAGGGGAGTTGGACAAGATGATCTCTCGAGATCCCTTCCAACCCCCACCGTTCTGTGATTCTGAGTTGTGATCTTCCTTACTAAGAGGCAAGTGTAGGGATTTAATTTTTCAGAGGTTGCTGCTGTGCAAGCTGACATGTTTGCTTTGCATAATTATGCTTGACGACAGCCATACCCAGGGAAGGGAGTGGTGATGTTCAATGCAGGTACACACTTACAAAAGCCAAAGGCAGGTGCCTGCAGAATATTGATAACAGAATAATGCTGGCTGGCAGAAAAGCATGTGTGTAGCAGCAAATCTCTGAATCTCATTCACATGCACTTTGAAGATCATTGGCACGGTGAGTTACAGAAATGCAAAGTATTATTACTCTACAGCTCCTGTTTCCTTCCTCCTGGGTTGCTCTTTCAGACCAAACACTGCATGTGTGTGAAAGTATCTACATCAAGCAAATAAATGCAGTGTGAAGATGTGGGGGGACATCTTTTCAAATTTTATTCATATGTGGATTGTGAGTGAAAATGTGTTTCATGAGAGCACATGAGGGAGGATCAAAGTCACAGCAGCATAGCCTGAGAATCAGCATGGAAATGTCAGGTGCAGTGCTGTCTGAAAAGCCCATTTGAAAACCAGCAGCTCTAGGATGGTCAGAAACCTCCTCAACCATCGCTGAGTAGCTAAGCTTGAATCCTCCACCACCCTGTTCCAGCACAGACAGCTCCTGGCAGGTTTCCCTCTTTTATACCCAGTGTGGGAGGCAGGAGCACTTCAGGCCAAGACAGCATATTTTCCAGACATTTTATAACTCTGCTCCAGGGATTCTCTGTTCCTGATTGCTCTTCTCCCTTTCCTTAGCTGTCCTGTCAAATTTGACAGCTGAGAGATTTGAGGGAGAGCTTTGTTCTGCCTGCCCATATTTTTTTCTCATTTATTCTCCCCAGAAACTCAAGAAAACTAAATGCCGAGCTCCTCTCCCTTTTCAGATGACCAGGGCCAATGCAAACACCAGGTAATGGCTTCCTCAGCTGGAGCTCTTCATCTCAGCAGAGCTGCAGCTGCTTGCTGATGTTCCCCTGCGGGGAGGGACCTCTCTGTTCATGAGATGCTGGTAAAGCCGTTAGGAGCACCACGTGCACCTCACTTTAACTCACCACAAATAGTTTTTCTGTCAACATGGGCAGTGGATATAGATTAGATCATCTTCTAGATTGTTCTAGGGCTCTCTGGGGCTCAGGCCAAAATAGTCTGTTTGGAGAATCATTTGACCATAAAGAGGTTTTTAAATGTCCTTTCTTTTCCCTGGGCTTTGCTGGAGGCAGAGACTGTCCTTTAAGCTGAAGCATCTGCTTCTGTGGCACTCTTTTCAGGAATTAAGAATGAAGATCTTTATTTTACCCTAGTAGTGTGATGTAGGATTGAGGTTATCATGCTAAAATCAGTTCATTTTTTTCTAAATTATGCTCTAAAGTTCCTTATGTTTTCTCACTGCTAAACAAAACAGTTGTTCTGAGTCCCACACCTGGCATCCCACTGTGGTGAGTCTGTGCCATTGCTGCCCCTGGTCCAGCCCCAGGGAGGCTGAGGAAGTCCCAGCACTTACGGGGGCTGGAGGCCATGCACAAAGGGCAACCAACAGCCCTGCAGCTGCAGCCAGTCATGAGGCTTCTGCCTTCTCCATTTTGCAGCTTTTATAGCTGGCGAGAGGCAGTGGGTTTCCTTGCTAAGAGTCAGTAGAAATACTGAAGGTGCTGTAGGATGTTAACAACAGTGTATGTTGTGAAAAACAAGACCGTTAAACACGCCAGCACTGTTGTGCATCAGTGTAGTCTGGCTATTTGAGATGGGTGATGTTGCAGAGTGGGACGTGTGCCCTGAGAGCTGGGGTGAGCATCCCAGGGCAGGCACTGGCAGCTCTGCTGCTGCCCTGAACCTGTCAGAGGTGACAACAGGCTGGGGGATGGCAGGTCTTGGCATGGCCTGCAACAGGGGTCTCACCTATCCGGTCTGGTTGTGTTTCTCTCCCAGCTGCATGCAGCATCTTTTATTGGGGAAAGAGCTGCTGATACAGTGCTAAGGATCTCCCTTTATTTACTGGCCAAGGGCTTTGCTTCATAGAAGTCACAGTAGGAAAGCAACAGCTCATGTTGAGAGAGAAACTGAACAAAAATGATGAGTTGATTTGAATTTGGCGCTGCTGTGCAGGGCCTGTCAGGAGGAGGGATCGCAGGGGTTGGCTGTCATTTTGTCTCATTTTCTTGCATGGCACTGTGTAAATGATTGAAGGAAGAGGTATTGACTTAATCCTGCTGTCGCCATCCTAAAATATTAGGTCAGTGAGAGGGCTCTCACTCCAATTTACAATTCCTCAAAAGATCAAAATGTGATTAAAAAAACTCCAACAAATCAGAGGAAAGGGAAGACTAGCTGCCTGAGAGGTAGGCAGTCTCTTTGTACCCATCTCCCTCCTTACAGTCAGCTGAATACCACAATCTGACTGTGGCACCTAGACAAATGGGTACATTCATCTGCAGAACTCAGCTTTAGTTATGCAGGATTTTTGTATTTTTTTCAACCCAGAAAGTTTGTTTTCTATGAGCCTAGTGATCTGACATGCTAGTGAGAGAGGTTTTGCCTTTAGCAAAAGAACTGAAGGTTGTCTGTGTCAGCCCATTCCCACCCAGCATTTTCACCCTCTCACATGTATCTTCAATGGCAATATGGCAAGAGGAGAATTTCAGTGTCCTGCTTTTCCCAGTCCAACCATTTGCATGGAATTTCCCAGGGTATCTCACAAATACTTGGGTTTTCCACTGTGAGTAGTCTTTCTAGCTAGTATGAGTGACAATGACAACAACACTGGCACTTTCACAAATGGAATGACATTGAAAAAGTAAAATCCACTGTCCAAACTACTTGCAGTGAATTTGATTTCTTCCTAGAATTAAAACACAAGATGCTCTGCAGGCATGCAGCTAAAGATGGGATTTTAATGGTATCCACTATGATTCGCTCTAGAGATAATAATGAACTCCTGTTCCTAATGACTTAGTTACAATTTTCACTTGGTGAAATATCTGTCCTTTTGTACCTGCATTATGAGGAAATACACAGCAAAAACTGGGAGGGTGATCTGCCTCCTGTCCTTCAGAGATCCCAGGAGAGGTCCTGGGATCAGTGACAGAGCAGAGAGAATAAACCCAACCATGCTATTGCTTTGAGGCACTAGCTACAGGAATTTGACATAGGTTGTCTTTTCTTTGAACTCTTTCTGAATATAATCAGATCCTTCTCCCAAACATGACAGTCAAGTGTTGTCAGTCAAGGGCTGTGGTTCTGCTGACCGCTTGTGTTAACCCTCCAGCATGTAAAAGTCTCTGTCTCCACTTCTGTAATTCAATAAGGGACAATATTTACCTGCTGTTCTTATCTTGTGAGTATTGTGAAGATTCATTCATCCTCACATTGTGCAGCACTTTGGAAACTGAGGTGCTATGTCCACATATGAAATACTTGAGTACTACCATTATTTTTTACACAAGACAATATTTTTAATGGTAGAGCTTAATACATCATATAATGGAGAAGGTGAGTTGAGGTTCATGGAAAACTGTGCTGCTTTCTCTAAGAGTTCAGGACATGAGAGTGGGAATTGTAGAAAAAAAGAGTGAGGGAGTACAAATGGAGCAAGTACAGATCAAGAGTATCTTTCTTTACAGACACTGTCTGCTAAAGGAATACAGCAGGTATTGATTCCTCACCATTATTCTGAACAGCACAATTTATACTATTTTTTGAAACATAGATTATAGAACACTTGGAGCAGCAAAGGCCCTTGTGCTGTACCTAAGAGCACTGTAGAGCCCAATGGGGTGCTGAGGAGTCCAGTGGGGTGCCTTCTCCTTGTTTTGACTCTCTAAGGACCACTGCAAGCTAAACACATCAAATTATGATAATCATAATAGGATATGGCAGAANNNGCTATTTTACTGGAAGTCTTTTTCTAAATCTGCTGTGTAGAGCTCAGGGGCATGGAATATCAATTTCTTTCCCTTAATTTGAAGATTTCAAAGGAAAAGTTATTGCAGTGACACCAAGGTTGTAAATATCCCAGCGTGAACTTTCCTAAAGAGGTTATAACAGGTAGGGGAGGCTTCATTCCAGAAAGTAACATGGCATCTTTCTCTCCCAGATGGGACAAAGGGAAAGATGGATAATTGCTCTCCTAAATGTTGTAATCACAGTGAGACTGGGACCTAAAGATCTACCTTGTGCTTGTTGTTTCCCAACAATCCTGTAGGGTCAGTATTGATTAACTTTTGCATATGTGTGCAGGAGAAAGTGAGCATGGGAAGAATTTTGTCCTTGCACTTACATCTGTAGGGTTTACCACAGCTGAAGCTTTGGTATGCTGAGCACTGCTGGCCCTTGGTATCCTCTAAGCACAAAAATCGATGCTATACCCTGGAATTTTTTGCATTGGCTGTAGGATGTGGTTAGTAGAAAAAGCAGCATATAAAATAGTTCAGAAGCTCATTTAATTCTGCATTAGTAATGTCATTGCTCAATCCTGTGGGAGTACTACAGATCCTGTACAAGCTCCTATTTTTATGTAGGGACATGCCTTTAAGGGACAACACCAGTTTTTCATCAAAGGTTTCCATATTTGGATACAGGTATTCTGCTGAAGCCAGTATAAACAAGGCTCCAAGCATTAAGTAGTACTACTTATGTACCTGGAAATTCTCACTTTAAATTGCCATCCTAAATTCTCATATGGGTGTCTAAGTGACCAGCCTGGGAAACTGCTGAGCAACCAGCAGCTCACATGGGATGTGATCTGATCCATGCTGTGAAATCAATTGCAACCTTGCAGCTGCAGTACCATCTGGAAAACACATAAGGATAAACTACTGGTGGCTCTTTCATTTTATGTCAGTATTTGGAGAAGTTCAGAAAGCACCTTGTGGTGCTGGAAGTGACAGTATTTCCATGTGGGGTCAGGGGATAGGGTCATGAGAAGCGATGGCTCTTAAGTTGCAGTGATGTTTCCCTATCCCCAAAGTCAGGTGACTGATACTATTTAAAAGCCAATTTACAGGTCAGCAATGACATAGTAATGTTTTAGGTACATGGAAATGTGAGACATGGGTGTGTTTTCCTTTGTTCTATTAATAAACACTTAATAGCTTTGAATTAAACATTTCCTCATACTGCGAGCAACTCTGTGAAGAAGCTATGCTGCTGGCCAACCTTACACATCAAAGTGAAGGTGTCTTGCCTTAATTGGCAGGTAGAACAGACAGCAGGTGACGAGATGCTGCCTGCTTTGAAGATAACGATGGAAAATCATAGCTCTTCGTGTCAAGCCAACGCCCTTCACTTTACCTCCTCATGACTCTTGTTGAGAAGACAAAAGGGAAGGGTAGGAGCCTTCTGCTCTGACAACTACATCTGAAGAGCATCCCATCCTCCTGCCTCTGGAAGATGAGGAGGATGCTGTGCGGTTAGCATTGGAACTATGTGGAGGCAAGTTCATCTCTCCTGCCTTGGGCTTCGGCTTGTTCTAAAGGCATAAGCTGTTTGTTTCCCCAAGGAGGAGAACCACAGAGTACTTTTATGTTTTATGACAGGAGGTTATTCTGTACTCTCTTATGAACACAGAGCTTAACCAAGAGGCAACTTTGATCGATTAAACCCAAAGGGAGACATTTTAAAAACAGCTGAACAAAGTTGACCCTCTACATGCAATTTTCTGAAGAATTAACTACTGATAATGAGTTATGAACGTAACTGACAGAATTAGCCATTAATTAAAAGAGAAATAACTATTGATATGAAGTGAGTTAACCATGGAAAGCTCATACCCCTTATTTACTTTGGATTTCATTTATCTCACCTCCAAAAAATGCAATCAAAATTCTTCCTACTCTTTAAGTATTTGATTTTAGCTTTCTGCAAGACTGTTATGACTAGCAGGTAAATACTGCAGCTTCCAAGCAGGGTCACACACATCTGAACTATCATAATCCCTAGGGTGGACACGTTTCAGAGATTAGTAGAAGTTATCTTCAAAGGATGAACAAGGAGAAGGACTGTCTTGAGGCACTGAACAGCACTTTCACTGGAGTAGGATTTTACTGCTCAAGATTGTTTTGAAAAACTACCCTTTATTTTTTAAATTCTAGCTATACTTTACAGAATAACTCAAAATGAGGGTCTTAGATTTGTGTTTTCAGGAATAGTTTGTTCCATATGATGCTCTTTTGCTGCAGAGATATTAGCATCAATCATTGCACAGAAATTTTGGCTGGACATGGTAACTCCATTTGCACACATCTCCCGTTAAGGATCTGATTCAGTCATGAGGACAGGGTAAACACTTGCATTAACACCAGTTCAAGTGAACTGCCTTATACTTTGTTCTTATACTGTCGACATAAGAACTAGGTAAACAAGTGAGAAGATATTCTGGTACCTTGTTAGATAGGAGCTTAACAGGAGAGAGGTACCTATGTTTATTTTAAAAACAGAACCTTCAGGCAACATATGGGGTACTTCTGAAAATATCTTCTGATCTTTGCTTGTGCAGACCCTCAGATCCCACATGCAGGCTTCTCAAGTTAATGTCTTCCACAAGCTCTGGTGTAGAGGTTAGGTTATAAATGCATGTCATTAATTTGCTTGTACAGTCTCTGCAGTGCATCTAAATCTGCATCAGAGCCTGAAATGAGTGATGAAAGTGATCACACTGTATCAAACTGTGTTGGGAAATTTAAACAAAAGTTTTCTAAAATGAAAAATGTATATTTATTTTGCTTTTTCCTTTCCATTACAAATTTGTAATGATTTGTTAATGCTGTTTATTTTAACTGCTGACTGAGACTGAAATATTCTTTGCAAGCCTGGAATAGTGAGAGCAGCAGCACAAACCTAAATCCTGACAATGTCCAGTAGTTTATTTGATTTATGCAAGCTATGTGGCATTTACAGCACATGTAAGAAGATGAGGCTTACTCTGTGGTAACCTAAAGCTGCCTTTGACTTACAGTGGATCTATATAATCAGACCAAAGGTTGTTCTATAAAAAGTTACAGTGTAACTCATAGTGAAACAAGCCAGAAATTAATGTTTCAAACACAGGAGGAAAAGACATAGCTGATTAAGAAATTTAATGCCCATGTAATTACGGTTCTTGCCAGACTGAGATGTCCTAAAAGAGTACCTCCAGTGATAATCCTTCTCTGCTCACTTACTGGGTTAACATAACTAAAAAAGAAAAGAAAAGGAAAATAATAATAGAAATTGCTTAGGGGTTCTTTGCATAAATTAGGACTGCACAACAGCTTGCTTTGTCTGGTAATACCAACCTACCTGAAAGTGAGCATGTGTGGCTGTCACCCTCACACAGCAGGTTTACTTCTCAGTTTCAGTGAAATGCATGTTATGGTTTCTTATACAAAGTCAAGCCCAGGAGAATTACATATGACTGCCGTACCTGATGGCAGTTCTCCTGGGACTCTTTTACAATTAGATAAATTTTCAAATTAACTCAAACAAAGAAATAAGCCAATTTGCTGATACTCTGCAATGACTTTCTTGAAATAAATGGAACAGATGCCACCTTAGGGTGTGAGTTTTATTAATTGCTTTATAAAGCATGCTTTTCTTTTAAAAATACACTCTCTGCATTGGCCTGCTGACCCTGGGAATTCAAACCTTATTATTCTAGTTTAAACACTTGCCAGTGCTTAGACAGTTAACAAAGCTAAAGTCTCTCCCAGCTGAACACCAGATTCCCTGGGGAATCCAATCAGGCTACTTTATTCTGGTCTTCTAAAAACTCAGGTCAAATAGCTGTTTGAATTGTAATGATCTCCATGTGAATTCTGGTTTTGATAGCAATTGCTGATATCCTCTTAGCTTCCAGACAGACATACTAATTACGTATCTCCTGTCACATGCAGTGCAATGCTGCT
>VZTV01046082.1:349-20578 GCA_013400875.1 Anhinga rufa | reverse complement strand
CCTTTTTTTCTCCCACTTTTTGCTGCTCTTGAGTGCACTGAGGCAGAGACTCTCTCCCTGTGGGACAGTCTGTGCCCAGCAGACCCCGCTGGGGTTTGGGGTGGGGAAGCACAAGGGTAGATCGGGCGGCTGTAGCGACCACAGTAATGACAACCAGGACTGTGTGCGTCAGTCGTTCTGGGCTGAGTGTCATCTTCTTATCGTATGTAACAAGCAAAGAAAACCAGCTATACTCTAATGTTTCCAGACCCCCAAAACACCTCTCCAGAAAAGCATGGACAGACTGGGGAAGCAGCTCACTCTCTTCTCCTTCGGCATAATCGGTGAGTCGGATGCAATGCTCATACCGGCGTGGGCAGCTGTGAAAGGCCTCTCTGCTCCAGGGCCGCTTTTTTCAAAAGTACTTGTTGATGTGGGTTACCTGAATTTTGGGGGTTCAAGCAGAGACACCTAGGAAAGAGAGAGAATGGGGGCCTCACTGCCTACTCAGTTCCCCACCAACAGCTAAAGCAGGTTAAAGATTTATAAATTTCTTGAAGTATTTTAATCAGATGGATTTTTCCCCACCAGGTTTAATAATGCTTATTGGCTGGCTACAAGGGAAGCGTCTCCTCAGCATGTTCACGATTGGAGTTAGGTGAGCACTGGAGAGCACCTTTCTCTTTGATTTCTAGTGAAACATGTCCCAGGGAATTCCCTGTTCAAAACATCAGACATTTCACAAAGGAGAAATTGAGTAAGACCCTTCATAAATATGCATTGATCCTGCACTGGTGAAATTAATGTGAGCTTTACAACAGAGTTCAGTAGAAAAAAAAACAACAAGTTTGAGGGTTTATTTAATTCTGAAAATCAGCATTTTTAAAATCTTCGCTGGCTCTTCCACCTTATCTTGCTGTGAATGTCCTTCCCTATCTATACTATGAATTTAGTGGGAGTGTAGCAACAGCAAATATTAGTCTTTGATCATCTTGCTAGATTTACGTCTAAAGATAGGAATGTGCATTTTATGTGGCATAAAAAGCATGCACAACCTCTTAATCAAACATAATAAACCACGTTTTTAGTAGTACCCATGAAACCTGTTGTTTGGTGTTGTCATGGCTCTAAAAATCAATCCTTTAAAAAGAAAAAAGTTTTCTATGGAAATAAAAACAAAACCACAGATGAGGAGACAACAGAGAAGCCAAACTGGCTCGGTGTCCACCTTCCAGTCTCCTGGGGGGATGTGGTGGCAAAGAAAAGTGGTTAAGCCTGAGTTTTGGAGAGCAGCCTATGGTTTCAAAAGTCCTCCTTGATTACTTTTTGCACATGCCTGGAAGTGTTCAGAGTTACCCAAGGAATAACTAAGGGACAGATACAGACTGTGTCTGCATTTTTCTCACATGTCAGGTGTTGCAGGTTTTGATGTTGCTCCTATTCAGTATGTGCAGTACGGGGACATCTGGGGAGATGATTCTGTCCCACCATAGCTTGTACCCAGGCGTAAGAGAGGAGGTGAGGGGCTGAGTGTGGCCAGGAGCCAGTAACTAGCATGTGAGCCATGATGCCAAGGAACACTCAACTTCTATCCTCAGAAAATTAAATAAATGAAATGAAAACTGACCCCAAAATCCCTGCTTAGCCAGAAATTAATGCTCTTTGGCAATGTAAAGAAGAAAAGTAATTGCTCTGTCAAAATCATCCAGAAAAAAAGGTTGAAGGGTTGGATAAATATCCTGCTTTTGTACTTAGTGTGCCAGGAGTCCCAGTGGTTAGCACTGCGCTCTCCCATTCAGATAAACACACATAAGCAGGAAAACTCATCCCATGGAAACAACCGTTTGACGCGTGTTGGTTGGTACTTGTAGTTTGACCCCTGTGTTGAAGCTGGTTTCTCTCCGCTGTCCCCAGCCTGGCGGTGGCTGCCATCCCAGAGGGCCTTCCCATCGTGGTCACCGTAACGCTGGTGCTGGGCATTCTCCGGATGGCTAAGAAAAGGGTGATTGTGAAGAAGCTGCCCATAGTAGAAACCTTAGGTAAGGCTGCAAAGGGGCCACACAGCTTAGTCATCTGCCAGGCTTGAAAATCTGAACTGAATAGCAATGAGCTGGCCAAATGAGCCATGGTCTGATTAAAAACATTTAATTTGGAATATGCTTACTGGGCCAGAGCAACCCACTCAGAGTTAAATGCACTTTCTAGCCTGTGTTGTTCACCTTTTTCCCTTATTTTGGCGATATTAACACAGGCAGGTGCTAGGAATGGTGCGACCCAATCCATGGCACTGGCTCATGGGGACCAGAGTCCCTCTGCAGACGTGCATGCCCTGCTCGGGTTGAAAGGCTTGGTTTCTCCTTCCTCCCCATCCTGTGGGATCATCCTGCAGGTCCATCCTGTCCACTTCTTCAGTATCTGGCTCAAAAATCTTGCAGCCCCTCAAGTTGAGCCTAGTGGCATAAACAAAACCATTTGTCCTTCCACAGCCTGCGTGGCCATCTCCCTGATATCCAAAAAGTCATGGAAAACGGGGAGAGAGAACACCTTGAGACGGTGCCCAACCCATCCTCACAACTGCAGGGCAGAATGAACTGTAATGAAATCATTCTTCCACCTCCCCTTATCTTCAGATGGGCCCTTATTCCCAGGTCGCTGTACTCCAGGCTTTGCCGCTCTGACCTTGGTCAGTATGGCAGTTATACGAAGGAGAAGGCGCATTGTGTATTTAGCACCCCTCATTAAAAAGTACACTAAATTCCAGGCCTGCCCCGTGCCGTCACAAATATCTGCTGCGCATCCAGATCCTTCAGCTAAAAATCTGCCTTCCTTGGAAATGCTGCTATTATTTGAACTGCTCATTTGTTCTGCAGTTAAGGAAACTTATCACCCTTATTATATTGTATCATCTGCCCTGACCCAGGACATCTGAAACAGCCTTATCTCATGAAGGATTTTGTTCCAGTAGGGCTGTGCCCAAGTAGGTGTAACTGCCAGATGCCCGGCTGCTCTGCAAGACTGTCTAAGCACAGCAAAAACTGTACTCTCCCACGCGTTAATTGTGCCTTGTCTGTTAAACTTCTGAAAAGGACAAAAATAATCCTTCTTTATCTGATTCTTTAATTGTCAATAACTAAAACAGGAATATTGGAGGCGCTAGCTTTGCTCTGTGCTAATCTTTCAAAACTGCAATTAATTTAATTGCAGCCCAGTCTGCTTTATTCTCTTTTACCTGGTGGTCATCATGCTCATGGGGTCTGTGCCTAAGCAGTGTGGCTGTCTCCAGAGCCAGAGAAGATATTTGACTTAGGACGGAGCTGGAGTTTGTTTCTTTTCCACATTGAAGTCATTTTTTCCCTTCTTGGGAATGGAAACTAGCCTGAATGTGGTGACTCTGATAATTCACTCCATTGCTCTGTTGTGGCGTAAATGGGCCCTGGAAGAAATGTGCTTTACTGAAGCAGGATTGTCACAGAGCAGAGCACGAGTGGGGCACCTCCTGCGCTTAGCTCTGGATTGTAAGGAATTTTTTGTAGCGGTCTTTAATGCGTCTACCCTCACAATCCCTTGGTGAGGCAGGGAAGGGCTGTTATTCCTGACTTAGAGAAGCAAGGGTTAAATAGCCCCTCTGAGGGAGCTTGTAGCAGAGTGGGAATTTGATAAGTCTTTTCAGAATATAACAGCTGTTCTGTTGTGCGATATTGCACACAGAAACATTGATCAGCTCCCTGGAGATCAGAGCCTTCTCTGACTGCCCACCATGTGATGCTCAAGATGATGTGGCCCTCTTCCGGTGCCTCCTCCCATATCTCTCATCCAAATTATGTGCACGATACCCTGATGTGCACTCAAATCCTTTCCTTACAGCACCCTGTTAGGAAACTCATCCATTTCTTGATATTTTCTCCCTTTTCTCACTGGTACAGTTTGAGTAACCTTAGGGAAACACGTTCTCCCTCTTCTGGGGCCCCGAATCTCATTGTTCAGTTGCATTATTTATTAGCTCTGATTAAAAATTTTCCTGCATCAGGTTGCTGCAATGTCATCTGCTCAGATAAGACAGGCACTCTGACGGCCAACGAGATGACGGTGACTCAGCTCGTGACCTCAGATGGGCTCCAGGCAGAGGTATGGCCGAGGCGGTAACACGGACCTTCCTGTTCGAGCTCAGTAGGGCCGACCTGCTTTTAGTTCAGTTAGGCTCAAATCAGGGATGCTGAGGCAGTCCCAAAACAAGAATTTTCTTGCGCATCACCGGTTCCATTAAGAGAAGGGATTTTTGCCATGCTGGAGACAGGCAGAGGTGGGGCTGAGCGTGCAAAAGCCGCTCAGATGCCGTAAACAAAGATGTTCATTAGCATCATCTGCTGTTCCCTGCAATTATTGCAAACACTGGAACCTGCCGCTGACCCTTCTGAGCCTATCTTCTGTAGGAATATTTATTATACAAGTGACCTGATCCTTCCACTTGTTCATTTGCGTGCAAAGTGGGTGAAAAATGCAGGCATGCAAAACGTAGGGCGGTGGAGACACGGGCCAGTCAGCAGCAGGGTAAAACCAGTGAGCCCACTGCTGCCAAAGGGCTGGGTCTCTCGACAGAGCTGCAAGAGACTCCTGAACTCATGGCAAACAAGTTCTGTACAAGACAAGCTGATTCTTTTTGTTCCTGTACAGCTATTGTAACGTTATACTTCCATTACCTGCAGCCTTTCCTATAAGCATTGCTTCGAGCTAGAAAGAATAATCCCAGCTTGCCATCAAAATCAGAAGTTTGCTCCAGTGCACCTCCGTGCATACAGATGCAGTATGGTCCTGCCTGGCACGGGGAGATTTGCTCTTTCTGTCTCTCCCTTCCTCAGGTCAGTGGCGTGGGCTACAATGGAGAAGGAAATGTTTATCTTCTGCCATCAAAGGAGATTCTTAAAGAATTTTCCAACGTCTCAGTTGGGAAACTAGTGGAGGTAAGTAAAAATTATGAACCAACTTGTCCTATTTACATTCAATTTTCATTTGCACAGATCGCTATGGGTTATGAGCGCGAAAAAGAGCCACTTTTGTAACTCTAAAATGAACTGTCTTGTTAGAGCATTCTCACGAAAAGGCTCTGAATAATTGTGATGTAATACTTGAAGCTTATGGGTGAAAGGTAGTCATTATAAGACATGTAAAGAGAGACCAGAGTCATCAGCTTAAAGTGCCAATAACATTTTGGATAAAAATACAGTTGTGGCAAGGGAAAGACTGATTAATTTTACCACGTTTAGGTTTTTAATGTGGACAGATTCTAGACTTTAGCTAGCTACATAGTCAATATATAAATGTACTGTGATGGTCTCTGGGTTTCGTGTTTGCATTAAATAAAATCTTATGCATTCAGCTGTAGGCTGAAGTGGAATGTTTGGGTAGTGAAATGATCTCAGCTGGGATCTCAAATGGAGGTTAGGTCTTATTCAGTCCATACCTCACACTAGAAGAAATAGAAGGAGAGACTTAAGTTTTCATTTTCATGATTTATCAAGCTGGCTAGATACATATCACATTTTGCTTGATGTTAATTTATCCAAAATGTAATATTTAACCAAAATATTGGTGTATCCTACGGATTAAGTGGGTTTAGAAAGTACAAGAACCAATCTCAAGAGAGACTGCTATGGGGAATAGCGCATTTTTTGGGATGTGGCTGCTTTCATTCTCCAGTCTCTCATATATCATTTGAATAGATGAAAAAGCTATGAATTCAGTTATGAAAAAATAAACCATGTAAATATGTCCCTTTCGCTAGGCTGGCTGTGTAGTCAATAATGCCATTATCAGGAAAAATAGTGTGATGGGACAGCCCACAGAAGGAGCTCTCATTGCCCTTGCGATGAAGGTAAGATTGTTATGATTTAAAATTTCCCAGAAATTTAAAAAAAAAAAAAAAAAGGCTGGAATTGTTGGCTCTGAGAGCAGCGACCAGACTTCTTTAAAGTCCCCAGACCGGTTCTAGTCTTTCCTTGTCTCTTCTCCCCAAGGTCAGATCTACGCCTCTCCCATATAAACCTCTTGTCACAGACGTCTTCCCTGAGCTTCTGTGCTAACAGCAATAATTGTTTTGCTTGGTTAATCAGCACAGTTACGCTGCTTAATGGATTTCTTTTGGGCTCAGACTTTTATATTTTCTGCACATGCAATTACGAGTTCAGGAGGAAGACAAGAGAGCAAAAAATGAGCAAGAACAGGCCATATGAGAAAGCATGGCAGAGGGTCATCATCGATTTGGGTCATCTGCTAGCTTTTTACTTTTTACTAGTCACAATTATGTAAAACGATTTTTTTTTTGATGAATATTGCATCCATGCTCATAGGCAGAGGGCTGTAAAAACCTCAAGGTATCATCTAATCAGCATTACGCAGCCTGTGATCCACAGAGCTCAGGTGGGTTGTAAAACGCAGAAGGTGCTTGATGAAAACGATGCACCTGCAAACATCTGTTCTTACCTCCTGTTTTTAAACCTTGTAACTCTAACAGTGAAACCATGCTTTTTTATTTTTTGTAAAACAATAACTTTTAATTTCCCAAAATGCTAAATTAAAATCATCCTTCTGCTCTGCCATTCAGTAGCCAAGCAATAGCAGAATACGAGGGGGGTTTTCTCTTTTTTTTTTTTTTTAATTTTTTTTTTTAGTTTGGCAGAAGCCAAGGGAGAGAGAGAGACTGGAAACTAGTTCTGATCACTACCCCTGCGCCTAGAGCACCACATGTGCTGCTAAAGCAGGCATGTATTGATTTGGACTGTCGTACTTCATAGCTGAAGGGTCGTCTGGTGGTGCATTGCTTTTTGAGTTTAACCCATCAGGAAATAATTTGAAACCACATCCCTGATTGACCGCTCAGTTATTTGCAATTTCCCTTTTTCATCCAAGAAGGTTGGCTGGGAAATAACCAAAGTGGGGGAGGCTGAGCTTGGGGTGGAAGAAACCCGCTCTGCCCATTCCGTAGGTTTAGGGAAAGGACTTGAGCCTTCTTTGACCCAAAGCCCCACCGAGACAGTGGTGCAGCTCCCTAGTTCTTGCAAAAATCAACAGGGATCAAGCTTCAAACTGCGGTTTAATTTATCCCGTATCAGGCACCAAAAGGAAGAGATGGGTTTGAAAAACGAGTTTTACTCTCCTCATGCTTTCTCTTGAGCTCTGTGGCATATGACTGCCTGGAAGTCCATGGTCAACAGTCAATGTAAGATGGAAAATATATACAGGCTTTGGCATTGTTCAGCATTACAATGCTCTTTTTGTTTTACCTTACTTTAGATGGAATTAGCTGACATAAAAGATACTTATGTAAGAAAGAAGGAAATTCCATTTAGCTCTGAACAAAAGTGGATGGCTGTGAAATGCACACTGAAAAATCAGGTAAAGCAAACAGTGGTGTTGGCTGGTTTCGTGTTTCTAATTGTGCACTTCAACAATGGGCATGGAATGGTATCTCCTCAGCAAATAATGTTTTCAGAAGTTAACTATGTCAGGAGAAAAACCGAACAAACCTCAAAATTCCCAACTTGGGTGTAATTTTCGCTTGTAAAGCTGTGTTTGAATGGGAGAAGATAACCCTGTTCGTACAGTGGTTTGAGCAGGAAAACAAAAGCTTTGCAGAGATAACTGACAGGGGAAGAAAGAGGCAATGTTTAGAAGAAAATGTTGGCCATTTTTCCCTTACCGGGTTAAGGAGTTCATTTTGGCTGATAATATACTCCATTTTAAAAAAAATTACCGACCTTTTCATTCTGTCTGTGGTGGCTGAACATGAAAAATGGCTAGAGCAAAACTATCACATCCCATAAATAATACGTGCACCTGGACTTTTTACAAATCGAGTAAAAGAGCAAAGAAAGGGTCTTTTTTACCTAGGATGTAGGTAAATCTAGGATGCCGTATGCATTATTACTGTTTTAAAAATGTGATTTTTTTTTTTTTGTGGTTTGTTTTTTTTGTTTCGTTGGTTTTGTTTGGTTTGGGTTTTTTCTTTTTTTTTTTTTTATATAAAGTATATTATCTCCTTACTTTAAAGGATCAGGAAGATATTTACTTTATGAAAGGAGCATTTGAAGAAGTTATTCGATATTGCACTCTGTATAACAGCAGTGGCATCTCGTTATCACTTACACCCCAGCAGAAAGGCTTCTACCAGCAGGAAGAAAAACGCATGGGCTCCTCAGGACTACGGGGTCAGTCATTACTGCCTGCGTCACTTGAGCGTGCAGGTTATCATGGCCTAATAACTTTCCTGCTCTGTTTTGGTCAGGATAGGCAGAGGCTCAATCCTTAGCATCACTTGCACAATCTCCTCACAATACTTGTGAGAGTCTGCCAAGCAGCCCGTCTTAGGTCTGCTGGATGCTTGCTTTCCACTCATCTTTTTTTTTTTTCTGGGTTTAAATTAGTGGTATTGAAAGGAACTGAAAATAAGCATGGGAAACGGTGAATGTTTTTCCTCCACGGAGTGCTGTGTTTGCCTGGGACACACTCTGAATGTTGCATTGAAAATCTTTGTGCTGAACCTGATCTAAGAGCTGCTCTGCCAAGTTTTGCTTTTAGAGAAGCTCTTCCAAAAGTAACAAAAAGCAACTTTGAAAGAGGTTCAAAACATGGATTTGGGCACTGAGATTTTTATTTGAAGTTTGGTTCAGTTCTTTATTAGGACCAAATGTAATGATCTCCTTTTGATCCTGACTGCATGTTAGTGCACAGCCCACAGAAGTTTTTATACACGTGTCATTTCCTTCGTCACTAGAAACATCCTTTCAGAAACGTCTTAGACTTTTCACGCAATAACAAAGACACCGTCGCCTGTGCGTGTTCCCAGGATGTAAGTAGATGAGAACAAGTCTTGGCAGCTGGGTCTGGAAGACGGTATAGTTAATGCACATATTCTCCAGCCCTGTGTCTTGCGGTTAGTAACTCATGTACGGAGCTTGCTTTACAATATCGGAATCATCTGCCATTGTGAATGGCAAATTACTGCTCTGAAGAAAAGCGATTAGCTCAGGCAGCTGCTGAGAGCTTGTGATCCAATCATCAAAGCAACACTGACATGAACCTCTGGCAAAATATCCCTGAGTGATTTAGCAGTGATTGAATGATATGGTTAGGCACCAAGAACAGAAACAAAACGTTCAGAGCATTGCTGTTTACACAATGGAAGTTTCACTGGTTTAACTTAATTTACATTTCATATTTTTAGATTTAAAAAAAAAAAGTAAGATTTTACAGGAGCGCTATTGTTTAAGACAGTAGTTTAAGAGTGTCTGGTCTAACATTGCACTGTCCCAGATTAATCCACCTGTGCTGAGGCAAGACTTGGTAGACAGATTTAAATTAGGCAGAAATAAATCCTAAGAGAAACACGTGAAACAAAAATGCTCTGATTCAGACAAACTCGTGTCATTTGAGTGGACCAATTTTTTGTGTCTATAAAGAACTGAATATAACAACTAAAGATCTGGTTTTAATGACTTTTTCTGCTGGAAAACTGTCAATATCTCCTCTAAATGTTCATTTTTATTTATGGAAACACATTACTAATAATTTAGTCTTTTCTTTTTTCTGCCCTCTGTTTCTAGTACTTGCTTTGGCTTCAGGTCCAGAACTTGGCAAACTAACGTTTTTAGGTCTGGTTGGAATAATTGATCCCCCAAGGGCTGGAGTGAGAGAAGCTGTTCAAGTCCTTTTCGAGTCTGGTGTATCCGTAAAGATGATAACTGGAGATGCCCTGGAAACTGCTGTGGCTATAGGTAGCGAACTCAGCTTCTTTCCCTGTGGGTCAGGTCTATCTTATGTCTGTCAGATCAGTCAAATGTTAATAATCAAATTCATCATTCTTTTTGTGTGTGCAATAGAGGTTTCAAATGCCACTGAGTTCTTGCTTTTCATTGAAACAATCATATTAAATGCAGTAACAGAGTAGCTATGGACTGTGGGCCAAGTTCCAGTAACTTAATTCTGCTATTTTAGCACCAGAAATGGCAAAATCTCAGGGTAAGACCCTTCAGTAAGACAGATGGCATTGCTGGGATTAGAGACTCCACTAACGTTTGGTGCTTCTGCGCTGTGCCTTTTTGCATTTTGCCATTAGAAATACACAGAGCAAGCAGCAGAGAGGAGTATCAGCTCCAGTTCTGGGCATTGCACTGCTTCCATAACTCCAGCTGAGTAAGGACAGGGTGACCGCCCCAGCTCAGAGCCAGAGCGCTGTGTGCCCTGTCAGATGCCCCACGTTCAGAAGTATTTCCCAGCAAATTCTTTAACTGCTGCCTCTATTCTTTGAGTCGGGAAATAGTTGGCTTTTTCCAGAGCTGACGGGCAGATCTCATTTTGGGCTTTTCTTTGCAGGACAGAATATTGGTCTCTGCAACGGGAAGCTGAAAGCCATGTCTGGGGAAGAGCTGGACCAATTGGCAGAGGCAGAGCTATCATCCACTGTCAAAAATGTAATGGTTTTGATAACAAAAACAAGGCCTGGTTCCATTTCCAACAGCATCCAATACAAGATTGTACTTTTTTTGTTTTCCAGGTTTCCATTTTCTTCAGAACAAGTCCAAAGCACAAACTAAAAATCATAAAGGTACTAAAAGCCTCTCAAATCCACTGTAAGCATCACAGAAACGAGATGTAATGGGTGCCCCTCAATTCTCTAGACCACCTGGTCTTCCAAGACAGGCTCAGGTCAAACTAAAGGACCATAAAAGCTAGAACATTCGCACGATTTATCCAAAGACATTAGCATTTCTCTTGCATTTGATAGACGCTAGTGAGATATAGCAAGCATAGTATCAGGAGAATGATTTCTGAGGACTTTACTGTCCTGTTCTAACTCCCGCTGGCATTGTGAGATTCTCTCTACTCCTGAAAATCCAGTCTCTTCATTCTTGGTCTGAGTTTTGTCCTCAGTGGGCTGCTGAGTCTGCTTTACCCTCGAAGTCACATAGCACTTCTACTCTCAAAATTACGTGCAAATCCTGTGATTGCCAACAGGACTGACTTACCTTCTCCTGGCCTCAGAGCCTCTCATCTCTCCACTCTCACAGGCTCTGCAGAGGGCTGGTGCTGTTGTGTCAATGACAGGAGATGGTGTTAATGATGCTGTGGCCCTTAAATCTGCCAACATTGGGATTGCAATGGGACGAGCTGGTACAGACGTCAGCAAAGAGGCTGCCAACATGATTCTCGTGGACGATGACTTCTCAACAGTAATGTAGGTTTAGTGACTTTCTTACTATCAGACACTTTCTTACTTCAGATACTTTCTGGCTAGCCATTGCAACAAGTCTGTAGGGGACTAGCCCTGGAAGTTATGCAAGACACAGGACATGAACGTCAACAGGCAGTGAGTGGAGATACCTAGTGTGGGTCTGGCTCACTTTTAATTGCACGCACGGCAATGGCTTTGCTGTTTCAAGTGGTGGTGCCAAAGCTACCTTTCATCCAAAAGCCCGGTTTCTCATCACTATAGCTAACTGGGGATTTGAAAGCGCCTAGAAGTCTGGGTAGATCGTACCTTGTGCTCTCTGCCTCATCCAGGAAGCTCACAGGGGAAAGACATAATTTGCAATGCTCTGTTGGCTCACAACAGAGAGAGTAGGCAGAGTGAGGATAGAAATAGGTCACATGCCTGCTTTTTGAACCGAAACCTGCCCATATGAACCGGGAATTTCAGTTCTACTGGTCCCAGTAAAGTAATTTTAACTGGGACGCTGCATTGATGTCCTCCCAAGCTGGGGTTTGATTTTCATCTGAAATAAGGGCTAGAGAAGACAACTTGTATTTTGAGTGTCACAGGGAGTGCAGTGTAAGATGGTGTAAGTACTAATTATTTAATAAACTCTCCTCTCCCTTCCAGGAATGCAATAGAAGAGGGAAAAGGAATATTTTACAACATAAAAAATTTTGTCCGGTTCCAGTTGAGCACGTAAGTTCCCGTTTGCTTTGATTCCAGTGAAGGCACCTTTTAGGTGAGGCCAGGCAGAATAATGTTGTTCTGTGCTTCGCAGGAGCATTTCAGCTTTGAGCCTAATTACTCTGTCAACAGTGCTCAACCTACCAAATCCACTCAACGCTATGCAGATCTTATGGATCAACATCATCATGGATGGGCCGCCAGCCCAGAGGTATGGAAGAGTCAAATGAGCAAAATATTCTTGGTTTTAGTATGTCTGAAATTGGCTTAGGAACACAAGCTGTTACGATTTATTGTCAATGCGCCAATCGTTTGGTGGTTAGATAAGACAAGTAGAACTATTGCTCCCTCCTGGTGCCTCCAAAAGCACTTACTTCAGGTTTAGTTGAGGGTTTACATATTCATAGAATCACAGAATGGTTTAGGTTGGAAGGGACCTTTAGAGATCATCTTGTCCAACCCCCCTGCGGTGAACAGGGACATCTTCAACTAGAGCAGGTTGCTCAGAGCCCCGTCCAACCTGACCTTGGATGTTTCCAGGGATGGGGCATTGACCACCTCTCTGGGCAACCTGGGCCACTGTCTCACCATCCTCATTGTAAAAAGTTTTTTCTTTATATCCAGTCTAAATCTCCCCTCCTTTAGTTTAAAGCCATTACCCCTTGTCCTGTCACAACAGGCCTTGCTAAAGAGATCGTCCCCATCCTTCCTATAGTCCCCCTTTAAGTACTGGAAGGCGGCAATAAGGTCTCCCTGCAGCCTTCTCTTCTCCAGGTTGAACAACCCCAGCTCTCTCAGCCTGTCCTCATAGGAGAGGGGCTCCAGCCCCTGATCACCTTCGTGGCCTCCTCTGGACCCGCTCCAGCAGGTCCATGTCCTGTCTGTGCTGGGGGCTCCAGAGCTGGACGCAGCGCTGCAGGGGGGTCTCACCCGAGCGGGGCAGAGGGGCAGAATCCCCTCCCTCGCCCTGCTGCCCACGCTGCTGGGGATGCAGCCCAGGGCACGGCTGGCTTTCTGGGCTTCCTGAGCCTCGGGTGTGCCAACTGCACCGCTCGGCTTGGTGTCATCTGCAAACTTGCTGAGGGTGCACTCGATATTGCTGTTTTGTGGTGGAATAACTTAACTATTTCACTTTTTTACTATAAATGGTCTGTTGTCCTGAGTGCATCACCTACTAATAGCCCTGCAGATCTGACTGGCAAGGGAGTGCTGGGTACCTATGCCTCAAAATCACAAGACTTAGGAACCTCATCCACCCATTAATTACAACTACTGATAATTACAATTACTACTTCCATAGGATGGAAGACATGTTGTCCACAGTCTCACAGCTAGCTCTCCTTCTGGGCTGGGATATTGCTATGATGCACTACGGTAATCCAATGTATCATTCTAGCAGCTCATTATGTAAAAAAGACCTTTGGCGTAGGTCAAATCTGGGGCCTTATGTAACCCTGCCAGCATACTGATATGCCTCATGCCATACTTCAAAGAATTTCATCCCCCAGGTCCATCCTGTTTTATCAACAGTACCATTTCGGGACGATCCGCGTTAACTAAACACGTCCTTCTGCTTCTCTTTGAGGCAGCTTGGGAGTTGAACCTGTTGATAGGGATACTATCAAACAGCCACCCCGACGTATCACGGATACTATACTCAGCAAATCATTGATCCTGAAAATCTTCATGTCAGCTATAATTATCATCAGTGGAACCCTCTTTGTCTTCTGGAAGGAGGTGAGGAAAATCTGCAATCGTATCTTGTTTTCATCAGGGTGGAGAACAAACTGAAGGGCAATTTCTGAAGTACACGCAAAGGACTTTCTGAAATAACAGCCAGTGGGGAAGGATCGGTCTGGGCAGAGGCTTAAGACACCATGGTCAGCTCCTAGTCTGCTTCTGCCTTCCTGTGTTGCCCCTAATTTGGAGCTTCCTCCCTAGAAAAAGAAAACTATTACTTAATATGATTTCAAAGCTTTAAGGTACTTTTCACTTCTAGCTTTCCATGTAAGTAGAAAACACCAAGTACATAAGTACTATGAATTGCTGTTAGTATATGGTGACTGCTACTATAGCAGTTTAAGTAATTTAATTTGGAATATTCTTCACTGAAATTCCACACCAGATTAAGAATTTAAAATATAGTTGATAAGATCATAAACCCAACAATTAGCAGAGAGAAATTAATGCTACCTATAATGGTTAGAAGTAGATTTATTCCTTTGGTTTACTACCCTTCAAATTGACTGGGGTCATTAAAGGGAACATTTAATTCATCTGTTGAATCGACATGTTTTTTCAAGGTTTAACTAACTCCTGAATTTTTACATGTGCTTTCAGAATCCAAGAAGTGGCATAACTCCTCGAACCACGACAATGACTTTTACCTGTTTTGTGTTTTTTGACCTCTTCAATGCCCTGACGTGCCGCTCTCAGGTGAGATCGCTCTGTCAGCAATAATTTCTTGTCTCAAAACACTAACATAAACATTAGAATACTAGTATTTTGCAAAGGAAGGGTTTTTTTAATGTCACTTAAAGCAGCACTATTTTTATCACCTTTATTTATAAAGTTATCCATCATAGTTCAACTGCAACTACACTTTCAACTATGTAGCTCTGCCTAAGCTAGCATTCATGTAAGTTTAAAAAGTAATGGAGTTGATGTGCAAAGAAACAGTGCGACATTCGAGTGCCAACAGGAGACTGGGAAATGTTACTTTTTTTTTTTTGTCCCCCTTCTCTAGACAAAGTTGGTATTTGAAATAGGCTTTTTTCGAAACCGCATGTTCTTGTATTCTGTGCTTGGGTCATTTTTGGGACAGCTGGCTGTTATATACATCCGTCCATTACAAAAGATCTTCCAGACAGAGAATTTGGGAGCACTAGGTAAGTTGCAAATAAAAAATGTGGGTTGGTCAGTTGTTTTTTTTGTTTGTTTTTTTTTCATTAAAGCTATTTTAAAAAGCAGATGCAATTGCCAAATTGTTACATGATAGCTCCCAGCAGATTGCTGGTAGGGGAAAATCAATCAACAGCTCCTATGCCTGCATACATACACATAGCTATATACAAATAGTAGTAGTATTTAATGATATTATCCCAGTCTAGGTTTTGAATTTTGATTTACTGCACATAAGTGCATGTAAATGGAGGCATGACAAGATTTTCCACAAGCTCTGTATGATGATATTTCTCTACATAAATCTATCTAGGATCATTATGCAAAAAGCAGGGTAAATGTTTCCTAGCTGAAACGCATCGCATATTTTACCATTTGAATCAGTCTAAGCAAACTCTATGCTACTCTGTATTGTACCTACATTAGGCGTGTCGTTAGAAGCAGGGTGCAATGATCCCAAATGATTAACGTAGACAGTGCCACCCATCAAGTGGACTACACCAGCTGTATGGGTATCCCTTGTCTATCGCAGTCATTCCTCTAATTCTACAGCCAGCAAAAGCATAGCTAGGCCGCACATCTATGGAGTTAGACCAGCACAGGTATCTGCTGCAGGAAGGCCCTTAACCAGGGATTCCTGCCCAGCACAAAATCCAGCCGTCCACTGTGTCAGTCTCCGCTGTTTCTTTCCGGCAGACCTGCTGTTTCTGACTGGACTGGCTTCCTCAGTTTTCATTGTGTCAGAGTTCGTCAAACTCTGTGAAAAACACTGCTGCCAACCGAAGCACACAAAGGGATGTCAGAACTGATGCAAAATTCCTCTAAAGATATACTTGGAATGGAGCTGTGATGACGGATAATGCACATGCACACTCTTCTGATGCTGCACATCCTTTCTGAAGTACCGACAGTCCTTCCTGCTCCAGAGTCTGTTCCTCCTACATGCTCTACCTGAGCTGTTTGACCTGTCTACAGAAACCTCTGGAGCGGCTCCTGTTTTAAACCAAGATCAGGTACATTTTTAACACATTGATCTATATGTCAAAAATGCTGTGACAGTCCCAGGCAAAATAATACAGTTCCCACCTGTACAGAAAAACCTATTGTGCATATTTATTTAAATCAAAATGATTTTTATTAATAAAATCTACATTTTAAAATGTTACAGATAAGTATCTGAACAAGACTCTTGATTTAGACCCGTCCTTTAATATTAAATTAGAAGCATGGTAAAGGCCTGCCTTCACTAGTGCTTCTCCTATAGTCAATCCGTAGTGTTTCTCCATTCCTAGGTATCTAGCCTTGATTCAGCAAGATTCTCAAGGAAACTGTGGGGAGGTGTCAAAGAAAGAGTAGAGAGCTAAAGTGCTGTCAGCTTCTGCCGCACACTGCAGTGAACTTTTTGTACCTATATGACTAATAGGAGCAAAGTGGCAGGCTAATCTGATCCGATGCACAGTAGTGGATGGCTTTAATGGGGAAGGGACTCCCTTGCACAAGCGCATGAGAATACAGATGACTCGCATACATAGCAGGGATGTCAAGCTTTGCAGTTGGATCAACAGCTGCACAAATGTGATTGAGAGAGGTTTAGATCATAGCTAAGCCCACTGCTGACAAAGGCTTCCTGGAGATTTTTTGATGGATGAACATGAAGCACAGATTAGCGTCAGCAAAAAAAACAGTTGAGTCTCTTCCAAGCCATTTAAAGAACAATTTTGAATAATCCCACCTGCTGGTTGGATCAGTAGTTGACTAGTAAATAATGTTTCGCTGATACATTTGGTAAAGTGCCATAGTGTCAGCTTTCTTCTTGCCCCAGCTTAACACCTTCACTTCAAAGCGAAGATGAAGAATCCCAAATACAAACTTGTCATAAAACAATTTCAGCGGTCAAAATGCTACGCTGATCTTCACAAGAGGATGTTTTAAACAGGATTACATTTTGGATTCATAGCCTTGAAAGAACCTCTATACTGACGCTTATTTTAAATCAACAAAAACTTTGCCACTGAAATATTTTTTTGGTGAAGAGTAGCTTTGTGCAGTTCACCTTCCCCACATATAGTCTGCAAAAGTGTCTGTCTGCTCACTAATCTTTAAAAAAATCCTTCCAACTGGTTTTAGTCCTCAAAAGAAAAGTCTCTGCCTTGTAATGGAAGGAAAAGAAAGTCTAGTTATTTATTTCACGTGTAACTGCAGAAATTCAGCTATGTCTCATTCCTGTATGCCATCCACTTCAGGTATTTAGTATGTTTACTGAGTGCCTAAGTGAAGAATACTTCTGAGACTCATGGTGGGAGAACGTTACAACAAAAGCCACCATCACCATGCTTACAGCGAGCATCATGTACTTAACTTGCTGTCTAGATAGCACTCCCTACTTTGTACCATTTAAAATTCTCATTAAAATATACAGAGAAGAAAATTATACAAAAGTATCAGTATAATTGTTCTAATACTTCATATTTTTTTCTACATGTTACACACTTGGGAGACCTTAAGCAAATACAAGGCAGAAGGACATTAGCTGAAGCCTTTCACAGCATACTCTGTACTGTACCAAATAACATATATGCTCTAATCATTAGTTCAGGTCATATACAAAATGCACAGTTGAGGTCTAGGATGTCTGCTGGAGTGATTCCTTCATGTTCTCTTTTCAAGGTTAAACTCCCCTTTTTAAAAATTTTATTAAACAATGTATCTAGATTAAGGCACAAGCGCAGATTATTCAAAATATTCAAATCTGGCTCCCTATGAAAAACCTGGGGTGGAAAAAAAAGACCACATACAAGATGGTACTAAGGGAAAGAATTTGAAGGGAGGCCACATGATCAGGAATTGTAGTAATTTTAGACTGTTACAGCACAGTTTTTGCTCTAAGCTGCACAGAAGACGAACTCATGCTAGGACAAAGGGGACTTGATACAAGTCTTTCTCCTTAGGAAGAGAAAGGCTGACAATCATACATACTTCATAACCAAACACAATTTGCTGAGTTAGAAATGACAGTCCCTGATAGAAATTAGGGTTATTTTTGACAAGGTAATTACACATAGAATTAACAAGGTCAGACTCGTAATTACTGATAGATGTGAAGAGTTTCAAGTAGAAAAGCCCTGAGTATGAGAGACCTGACAAAACTGGCATTGACTGGTGAACAGCCAACAAAACAGAGCAGAAACCCCAACATTACACACTGCGGGCATTTTTTTCCATAATACACTAACAATTAATTATGTGGAAATAAAGTGTACAGAAGTCTTCTTTAAAGACTTCTGCTACAGATATAACCCTGTTTTTCTTTTCTATTTTTTTTACAAGGTATCTGCAGATACCAGTCCCAATTAACTGTGGATACTTCTTACTTAATCCTTTTTACAGCCTCATCTTTTACTCCAGCCTCAAGTGAGGCTACTACAGAAGGCACCTTCCCTAGAGAATTTCAGCTGGAGGTATAGCCCATTCTTAGGATAAATATGGCTGAATGACTCCCACGGTTCTGTTCTAAGTTTAAAAAGCAATAGGCAAATTTCTGCAGAAACATCTTAAGTGAAATGCACTAAGGTGTAGTGTTCTACTATAAAACTGGATGCCGTATACGTAGCATTCTGGGTATCATGCAGCCCATTTAGAGCCACTTGCTGAAAATCTAACTTAGAAAACATGGAATTTAATGCTCTAACTGGAGCAATGCAAATTAATGGCATCCTTCCTATGGAATCACGCAGACTATTCTAAGTTTACCAATATAAGACATCATTACAATTTGCAAGCTTCGCTGACTAATTTCATTGCATGCAAATAAATATGTGCAGTTGAGGTACAAGAGCCTTAATCAGTATCTTGAACAGTCTTTATACAAATACATATCAATTCTCCAAGTCAGTGAGCAGTACTGTCAATAACTTTGTCTTGTTTTTAATTCTGTATGCAAACAGGATCTCAGGAATGCTAGCAAATTCATATTCAGCTAGAGCTTAGAGATGTTAATTAACATAATTAAATTAACTAAATTAAATTAGTTAATTAAAAATTAACTAAACCTAGTTAATTTTTCTGTCCTCCCCAAACAAAACCCTTCAAGCAGGATAGTGTATTGGACCTAAATAAGAAGGAGGCTTAAGCTTCGTCCCAGGTGACTAGGTAAATGTAAGGTAAATATAAGGTAAAAAAAAAGGGTTTTCATGTTACTGTGATTCTTTTAGTTATCATCATCCTCATCCTCTTCAATGGGTTCTCGTAGACCTTCGCTCTGACGACTTTTTCCAGTCATTTCTAATAAGGCCTGAGCCTCAGGATCTACATCCAGGATACTCTTCTTACCTTTAGTCTTCAAAACAAAATAAAATATAGTCAATTTAAAATGCCATTATGAATGACTCAGTATCAGGTTACAGGAAAGACACATACTCAACAGTCCACAAGTAATCTGGTTTGCAAGCTTGTCACGATGAAGCATATGTATTTTTCAACTAAGGCACTTAAGATTCACTGGGATACAAATGATTTTTATTGCTGCAGTTACACAAAATAGTCAAACTTCTCCTAAGATGACAGTGAACTATTTCAAGTTTATTCAGGTTACAAGCCAGCCAGAACATCCTGGCTAACCTGACCTCAGTCTGAAATGCAGACATGAACTTTTTTTTATATATTAGAGATTCAAGTACAATTCAACATTTTTTGTAAAAAAATTGTTCTGTTTCTCTTTAGAGCTATGTGTCCTCTGAACAGACAGAGCACATGAATTTAGTATGAAAAGAAATTAAAATTTTAGAAAAAACCAAACCCAAAGTGTGCAGACCAGACTGTTTAATAGGAGAATAAATTACAGGGACAGAGAAGACTGTCGAGAGGTCTCCTACTCATTCCCTGAAATAAACCAGGTGCAGAAAGACTAGCATAATTCTTTTGACATAAACTTATATAATTTATTGTAAAAGAATAGTAAATTTAAAGTTACTGATAAAGAAATCTTTTGGGTTCTCTTCCTGAACTATAGATTAGGCTTTACTTGTGAGCTTCTAGTGCTGTCTTTCTGTTTTACCAATACTGGGTTTTAGTGAAGCTCTTCAAGGAGGTTCCTTCTGGTGACCATTCCTCAACGTCAGAAAGGCCTTTTGAAATTCAGAATGAAGTATGGCTCCTTCTGACTCTCTCATTTCATGACTCCTGATGTTATTTCTTGTTGCCACCCTCAATAATTCCACTAGTTTTGCCATTTTCTTGCTACAAAATATACAGCATCGCAGGGCCAGTTGAAGAAAACATTTTTCATTGCAATGGAGAGACAGCATTTAATCAGAAAACTGCAACTGCAAGTTTTGCATTTGCATCTCCTGTTCCAACCAGGACACAACTTCACGGGTTTCAATTTTGTTCACCTACCCCTGCGTTTTCAGGGAGGTCTCCCA